>JANZLC010000011.1:72258-91499 GCA_026413385.1 Erythroxylum gracilipes
TGATCCATGCAACTAACAGTAAATTCATCAATTTATTTCAAAAATCCACAACTCTAACAAATTTTATTCACTACTTGATGAAAACTCCAAAAGCTTCAACTATCTTCAAGCCCTAACTCAATGCAAAATTATGTACTCCTCTATGTAAACTAACCAACTTCTGATTTTACTTAGGTAAAAAAAGACAAATAACAGTGTGGTAGAGGAAGGAAAAGCAAAATAATTTCTCAGAAGGTGTTTTGATAAAAAACTCTACGTATGGAAAGAATTTCGGAGAAGATGATATGATAAAGAAGGAAACTTAGGAAAACTTAGTCTTTTAACTCAAAGATATCATTACTTACTTTCTATAAGGTTTTAAAAACAATTACTTAGTCAGTGACACTTGTCACTTTCCTAATGCCTAAGCTCTAACTTAGTTTCTAGCTAAGCTCCCTTTAACTCTCATCTTTACAATAATCCAACTATCACCAAATATTCTTTTGATTTATTTTCTTATTTTTCCTATTTTCCATAATACTCTATAAATTCTGAAATAAATCCCAAATTCACCAAAATTCACAAATATAATAATTCCACTAATCAATAAAATTTCCAATATAAACAAATTCCAAATTCACGAATTTTCCAAAAATCACAACTCAGTCCAAATATACCCGGAATTATTCATGAATGCATGTACAATTATTTTCATGTGTAGAAAAATTCACTATTTATATGTATGTGTATGCCATATTATGCATGAGCATGGAAATGTCTTTCTAAACTCTCATTAATCCCTCATATTTACTATTCTAACCTTCCCATAAGTAGTGGGATGTTACATTCATGCTACAACTAAGATGCATTTTATGTGTTATAAGTTGCTCTCTTATTAAGTTTTTCAGCTCATATAGGAGTTTGTTATGATAAAGGATGAATTAAATTAAGCAATCAAAGGCAATCAAAGTATATAAGTAAATATAAAACTAGCAAAATTAAAAATACAATGTGAGAGAATCACACGTGACCATAAGTTTGCTTAAGATGTTTACATAATACTGCACTTGATGAAATAGATGTTTACACGTTCCAATTGGTGTTGAAATATTCCATGTCTTGAAATTTATACTTGTAAATGCAAATGTGATTTCTTATGTGCTGCAGTAGATGATTGTAAAATTGTTCTTTGTTGAGGCACTTTTCTTGAAAATTTTGATTATTTCTCTCATCACAAATAGTTATAACTAAGGAAGATAATGATAAACAGAAGCACCACTTGATTGTTCTGTTCAGATGCTTGATTAAAGGCCACCATTGGTTGCAGTTGTTCTAATCATTTAAAGCATGAACAATGTGACATATGCACATCATTGTCTTCCAAATTTCTTCAACAAAATCACATTGAGAAAATAAATGATCTATAATCTCTTTGGCCTTTTTACAAAGAATTTGAGCTTTGCACCTTCTTTCTCCTCACTCGACTTTACTCCTCCGACTGAAGCACTTTTTGTGTCCTTTTTAGAATTATTCTTCTACACACCAGCCTTTCCCTTTCATTCATTTTTCTTTTTGCAACTAATCTAGTATAGGGGTAGTTATATCATTCTTTCCAAAAAAAAATTCCCCCCCACCACCCACATTACCGTTTCTAGACCTACATCTCCTGCTTCATTCATTGCACTACTGCTTGCTTACCAAAATTGTCTCACAATGTCTACCCCCACACTTCCCAACCTTGCTGATTTCCCCCTTTACCCTTATGCAACTCACCACCCTCCTCTGTTGAATCAACCCCAGACCTACCAGTTTCTAACATGAGAATACAACTTTGAGGAAACGGGTTGGTTATACTAGATTATGTGTGAGCATAGACATTTCAAAGGAGATGAAAGATTAGAATCTCATCTTAAGATTGGCTGATGATAATTCTCTAAAGGAGGATAAAGTCACGGTCACATATCATTGGAAACCTTCTCTATAAGTTCAAGGAAAAACATGGAAACCAACAAGGAAAGTCTTTGAAAGGGGAGATTATGGAGAATTGATGGGTCTAGATGAGAATAGTACAAAGGGAAATACAGAACTTGAGGAACTTGCAAGGCAGAAAAGGATGTCAGTGGATCAGAAATTAGATATTCAAGTTGATAAAAATCAGCACTATGCAGCTAAGGGGGATCAATCTAATTATAACTTTGATAATCAACAACATAATTGGTTGCTAACCGTGCATATGAAAGCAAACAAATAGAGGGAGGGGCAGAATTGGAAAATTGTATTACAGATAAATAGGAGTTACAGAATGGAGATCCCCTAGGAGTTTTGCAATAGGCTGCCACCCAAGAACCAAAATAACCAGATCTTTTGCATCATATGGAAAATTATGGGGGAAAGATGGAACAAGTAAAAACTAGAAAGAGCAATCGAAGTAGTAGGAAGAGCTCGAAAGGTAAAATTATTACTACATGACCTTTCTAGTTTGGAATGTTAGAGGAATAAATAACCTTTCAAAGCTCAATGCATTAAAGGAGTTTGTTAGTATAAGAAGCCTAAATTATTGTCTTTTAGAAACAAAAAATTGACTGAATAAATTAGATTGTTTTAGGAATCAATGGAAGATTAAATCCAACCATCGGTATCATGGATATGGAAGAATCATCATTATCTATAATGAGGAGTTTATATAGGTGGAGGTTTTGGAAGTTGGTGAGCAATTTATGCATACAAGAATGACTTTCACACTGGAGCACACTTCAGTGTTGGCTACCTTTGTATATGGTCATAATACTGCATTTCAAAGAAGGGACCTATAGAATGCTATAAGAAGACTTAAAGGAACAATAAGTGGTCCATGGATCATAAGTTGTAACACCCTGATAACCCCTGGAAGGATACGGGATGCCATGCAGACAACATAGCATACATGCATACAGAATCGAGACAAAACCAAAACATACGTAACCTTCATCATGCATTCTCAACAGCTCAAAGCAGAAGCAATTCAGAGCAAACATACATCATAATACACTGAGCTTAATACAACTTGTTCCTAATCGAAACCAGCCTGAATTAAGGGTATTACAAACCTTCAACTAAACCCAAAGTCATATACATCAAATACAAGCCAAAATTTTTTTCCAAAAATACAGTTTTAACAAAACAAGACTCAGACTCCGTTGGCCATTATGGTTGACTCGTCCCAGTCCTTATGTCCTTCTCTCTCAACCTACACGGGGTAAATCCACCGTGCTACGCATATAGCTTAGTGAGTAATAACTAATCTATGCATAAACTATCAACTAATTATACATAATCATGATATATCAAAAACATGCATTAAAAGTTTATTGGAACAAATAATTCATATATATTATATTGGATCTCAGACAGATTGTGTAGAAATAGAACTAAGTCTCTAAAGAGGGTATAAACCCTTCATAATCAGAACACAATTTCTTGTTTATATCAATGTCAAACAGAAATTAGAATACAAAATCATATGACTATTAAATCTATTTACAGAAGCGGTAACGAGACTTATACAGGAGATACCATGATTGGTATCAGCATGATAGACATATGTCTTGATAGCAGGAGACACCGAAGTGTCAATACATAAGACACTGAGGTGTCAATAACAGGAGTAGCTGCAGACCCTTCTAGGCATGCCTATTTACCCATGACTAGGACTTAACAATTTTAAAACCAAACAAGTTTATTTCATGTTCAACATAATTAGCCAATTATTGCTTTCATGCCAAAATTCAAACATATCAATCTGAAAGCTTTGCAAATTATTCAATAGATTAAAGTCAATCAACAAACAAACAGTCAAAGCAGAAATATCCAAAATTTCTCATTAGATTTCTTACTGAATTACCCACAATTATTCAACAAGACTTACTTACAAATAATACCATCTAAATTACTTAACAAAATCTCCCGTATTTCTTATTGCCTCGACGTCCCAGCAATATATGGAATCGGTCGCTCGATAGGTTCCTCTAAACATTTAATACAAACACATATTACTATTATGCACAATTAATGATGCAATTATGCACAACCATGTGTACTAAATATATATATGATGCATGTTTATGTCAAGAATCTGGGTTTCTTATCCTTATTCTAATCACATTGTCAAACATGTGAAGCCATACTCAATTGCTCAATCCAAATTTATTTCACAACCAACTTTTGGTTTCACTTAGTTTAAATATTCTCATAAGGAAGGTGAGTTAATTAGGTAATACTTCCTTCTAGAAATTGTCCCTCTTTGTCTTAGGTTTCCAATGATACCAAGTTTATCCAATTTGGGTCAGTATACTGAAAGTTATTCCCAAAAGATTAATGACTAGTCTTAAGCTTCAACAGAATTCTTATCTCAACTTTCAATCGGATTCTGATATTCTTAAAGGCCGAATTAGAACTCAATTTATTTAGAAAAATTGTATCCTATGTCTCTAGTTTAATTCAAATAAAAAATCACTCAATTTCGATAACTACAGAGAAAGTTATTCCTAAAATACCAAAGTATGTTTAAGCTGTCAGGAAACTTCGCCGCGGCAAGCCAAAAGTTGGTCGCGACGAACTTTCCAGATAGCAAAATTCTTCGACATTTTCTTAAAAGTTTGCCACGGCGAACTCAAGAGTTGGCCGCGGCAAACTTTTACAGAAACCAATTCCTTTGAGTTGGTCACGACGAACTAAAAAGAGTTGGTCGCGACGAACTTTACGGTGTTTAAATCATTTTCTTCCTCTCATTCTTTTCCCAGATTTTCTCACTTCCCTCATATTCAATGAACACATATCACACTTAAATCAATTCTTCTGTTTCCTTTTTAACTCATCACAACTCAAACAAATCACATCTATATTTAAACACTAAAAATCGGTGCATGCACGTGAAATCTTGTTCATCTCTCTCTCTCTATTGTATTTTCATACTACATTTGTTCCATTTCTGCACTTTCTTTTCAACTTACCCAACGTCCAGTAATCACATATTCAATTCCAGATACTCTTACTGCTATCTTCATATACTCACAATCTCAAATCCTCACCTAAATCATTCGGTGATTTCATTCATCGAGACTACCTTGCATAAACTTCTCATTGCATGTATATAGTTCCAACATAAAACGTCATCCAACTCATGCATGAATTCATTTCCAAATCTAACATATCATCCGAATCAATCACAGAACGTAGAGAGTTAGAATATCACTTACTCGATTTTTCTTCAAATTTCTTCCACAGTGAAGGTGAAGATCAGGGTTTGGTGATGGTTGAAGAAGCAAGACTAACGAGGAACAAATTCTTAGTTGGGTTGAATTGTTTTGTTTACAAAGGTTAACACTACCCAAAAAATCAACAACAATAATCGGTGATGAAGGTTCGGTGATTTCCAAAGGGTATTCCATAATCCAAAGAACAACAAAGCTTCATTGATTTTTCCCCTGTAACACACAGACTCACGTGTGTTGTTACCATGTGCATTGCTACCAATTTGACACATGGCTCATTGCATATGAGCCATTTGTCATGCACATAGAAGTGTTACATGTCAAAACATCATTTGTCTATTTTTTTCCTAAGATCCCAAAATTTTCAAAAAAAATCCTAAATTTTAAAAAATTCCGAAATAGTACCAATTGTCTTCAAATAATTTTTCCACAATTTATTCGCATTTTATAAATCCATTTTGCCCAGAATATGTAAACGAATGCATGCACAATAATTTGTATGTGTCAATAAACAATGCACTGAAATTCCTCAATTTTCCTAACCCCTAACTTTGGGTGTTATAGTATGGGTAACTTGAATGCCCAAAAAATAATTGAGGGAACCCAAAAGTTTAAGAGAAAATTTGGATGAAAGGAAATGAAAGAGTTGTTGAATAGTGAAGTTGTGGTTACCCGTGACAATTATATCGTCAACATATACAAGAAAAAAGAGAAGTGTAGAGCCATTATTATAAAAGAATATAGAGGAATTGGACTGAATTGCTAAAACCCCCGGTCAAGGAGAGTTGTTGTGATGCGTTGAAACTAAGCTCGTGAAGCTTGACGAAGACCATAGATGGCACGATGAAGATGATAAACAAAGTGAGGATGTTGTGGATCAACAAATTGGGCCATATAAACTGTCTTAGAGAGGTTCCCGTGTAAAAATGCATTGGAGACATCCATTTGGTATGTAGGTCAATTGTGGGTTACAACTAGAGTAAGGATTATACGAATTGTACTAGGCTTAATAACAGGGCTATAGGTTTCAGTAAAATCGATACCAGGTGTTTGGGTAAATCATTTTGTGACTAAATAGGCTTTATAACGGGCTATCGTGCCATCAGCATGATATTTAATCTAAAAATCCTGTTTGGAGCCAATGCTTTTTTGGTTGGGATGAGGAGGAACTAAGGTCCAAGTGGAATTTTGTTGAAAGGTTTGAAACTCTTCAGTCATTGCCTGTTTCTAGTAAGAATTGACAAGGGCTTCGTCAATTATTTTGGGTTCAAAAGTAGGTGGATTGAGATGAGCAGAGTAAAGTTTGGGCTTATGGATGCTAGATTTGGCTCTAGTTTGCATTGGGTGGGTATTAAGGGGTGGTGGGCCAAGGATAGAAGGAGGAGGGGGCCCATCGGAGCATAGCTGAGTAATGAGTGGAGCTCCTGACTTGTCGTGTGAAAGCAAAGATGAGGGGAAGAGTATGCCACAGAGTTCTTTGGTATGACCGCCTGAGGAGTGGAAGTTAAAGATGAAGATAGATGAATAAGAGGATAAGGTGAAGAAGATGAAGCAACAGAGAATCTAGGAGGAGAGGAAAGGGAAGAGGAAGTGTATGGAAACTCAAATTCATCAAACCGAGCATGGGGAGTGATATAAACATGACCAGTAGGGGAAAGGCATCGGTATCCTTTGTGATGGGAATTATAGCCAAGAAACAAGCATTTAGTGGTATGAAAGGAAAACTTATTTTTATTATAAGGATGAAGAAAAGGATAACATAAGCAACTAAAAACCTGAAGAAAGGTGTAATCAGGAAGATGATGAAATAATAACTGGTAAGGAGAAGAATTATTGAGAATGGGGGTAGGCATGCGGTTGATAAGATATACAGTAGTATCAAAGGCAAACCACCAAAAAGATAATGGAAGAGAGGTTTGTGCAATGAGCGTGAGGTCCGTTTCAGTAAGATGTCGATGTTTGTGTTCAATCCGACCATTTTGGTGTCAATGTAAGGAGATGGAAATTGATATCAAATGCCAATAGAGGTAAGATATTTCACCACCACCCCTAGTGGTGTTAAACTATCGTTAAACTAGAGTCTTAATGATAGAAAATACAAAAATAGCCTGAGACTTGTAATGTAAAGGAAAAATCCAAAGGAAGCGAGAGTAATCATCTAAACTAGAGATATAATATTAGTAGCCTTCAGGTTTAGGCACTAAGGAGGGTCCTTAGAGATCAATATGAAGAAGTTGGAGGGGAGTAGATGCATTGTGAGTTGACAAAGATGTAGGTAGCATATGCATTTTACCATATTGACATGCAGAACATAAAGTGTATCGTATTACAAATTCTGGATAATGTTTGCATAATGGCAATGGTTGGATGTCCAAGTCGACGGTGCCATAAAGAGAAGGAAAGAGTGCTGGAAGGAACATGAAGAGAAGCCAGTGAGGACCGAGAGAGAGATAGTTGATAGAGGCCAATTTTAAGGAAACCTTGCTGAAGAACTTTCTCTGTGATCTTGTCCTTCACAAAACAAGCATTAGAATGAAATTCAACAACACAGTCAGTATCTCATGTAAGCTGAGAAACAGAGATAAGATTATTATGCAATTGAGGAGCATAAAGAACGTGAGAAAGAGATAAAGAGTGAGGGGGAAGAGGGCAATTGAATACAACCTGTGTAAGTAATGGGAATACCGTGACCATTGCCCATGGTAAGCTGCTAAGCACCAAAATAAGGGTGACTGACCTGAAGATTGGAAGTGGAACCAGTAGAATGATTAGAAGCTTCTGAATTAAAATACCATTTGGGGTTTTGGATCGATTAAGGTGTAACTATCATGGTACTAAAGTTAGGGGGAGGAGAAGGGGATGACAAGTTGGAGAGAGGTGTGTGATAGTGTAGAGGAGAGGAATGAGTAAGGAAAAAAGTTTGAGGTGGTCTAGGAGGGGTGGGAAGGGATGGGTTGAATGATGCAAGGTCTTGGTAATGTGGATCAAACTGAAAATAACATTTAATAGTTGAGTGGCCAGGAGGATGACAAACTTGATAAACAAGCCTCTAATTCCTTTCACGACTATGACCTCTATAACCGCCACAAGTATTGCTGCCTTTTTGTGAGAAAGTAGGTGAAGATGGACAAACATTGAGTGCAATAACGTTCGTAATGAGATGAGATAAATCAACAGTAGTTACAATAGCTAAATATTATAGTTGTAACTCACGATTAACCAAAGAGGCTTGTACCTCTTGTAATGAAGGTAGATCAGATCTGGATGTAATGTTCACAACTATTGGATCATATTCAGATCCAACTCCACCAAGTATCACCATAATTAAATCTTCTTGAGAGAGTGGAGATCCAGCAGCTGCCAATTGATCAGAGATGGAATTCATCTTAGCAACACAACCAATGATAAGAGAAGCGCCTTTCTTCATGTTGTGCAATTGTACCTTTAATTGTAGAACCTTTTGGCTAGTGAGTGTGGCATAAAAGTGCTCAAGAGCAGTCCAGACTTCACGTGATGTAGTGCAACCAACAACATCACCAAGTGCTGCTTCAAACATTGATGCGAGGAGCTAAGAAAGTAGTATTTGATCTTGTTTCAACCAAGACATATAGGCTTTGTTGGGTTGCTTTGAATTTACAATTAGTGGTGCAGTGTTTGAACCATTGACAAACCCGAGGAGGTCATGCCCAATTAGAGTAGGTAGTACTTGAGTTTTCCAGAGTAAGTAATTACTCCCTCCTATTCAAAATAAGTGTCGTTTTAGAAGGATTTTAATTATTCAAAATAAGTGTCGTTTGTGACTTTTTATGCATATTTATGATTTTACTTCTAAAATTACCCTTTAATTTCTCTCACTTCTTAATTACACAGATTATAATTTCAAGGCACTTTAACATGTAATTAATAAGGATATATCATACATTTCATTAACTTTTTTAATAAGTGTGCATTCTTCTAAAACAACACTTATTTTAAATAGGAGGGAGTAGCTCTTTCCAGTTTGATTGGGAGAACAAATGAGAGGGTATTGGTAATAGGTGCTGCTGAGGATGATTGGATGGTCAAAGAAGTGACCTCCCCCTCGGATGCTGATAAAGAACTAGTATAAGAGGCGTTAGCCATTAAAGCTCTGATATCAAGAAAAGTTTTTAATAAGAAAATAAAGGAGGCATTTGGGGAGTCATAATGTGCAGATCCCTTCTTTTGACAAGAGCTGCTGCAGTATTATATTTATAATAAAAGTTTGTTAAGGGAACATTCCAAAAACAAAGAGAAATATGTTACGTATATAATTTTGTGTGTTTTTTTAATAGTGACTTTATCACAAATAAGGTTCAAACTTCTTTTAATTTTTAGGCTTTAACGTGAGATTGAACAGTTGAATATATCAAATATTAACAACATTATTTTAGATAAGACGATGATATTTTTAAAATATAAATAAAAAATAATCAGATTTAAGGACTGTTTGATATTCTAGCTGCAAGCCTCAAGCTTACGAATATTTTTCTTATACGGCTTACGAATCTAAAAGAACAAAGTAGAGTTTAAATTTGGGCTTATGTGTAAAGTCTGGGCCCAATTATGATATTATTGGGGTCTTTTTTGTTTATTATTACAGTTAACACTATAAAATGCCACTAGGGTTTTTAGTGAGTAGTGTCATTCGCTTGCTTCTACGTAGCCGTCGGGTTTTCGTGTTCCGAAGAGGAAGAAGAAGAAAAAAGAAGTTACAATGAAGACGATTCTTTCCTCTGAGACGATGGACATTCCCGACGGCGTAAAGATCAAAGTGAACGCCAAAATTATAGAGGTTGAGGGTCCTAGAGGTAAGCTGGTACGAGATTTCAAGCATCTGAACCTCGACTTTCATCTAATGAAGGACGAGGAAACTGGAAAGCGAAAGCTAAAGATTGACGCTTGGTTCGGTTCCAGGAAGACGAGCGCTGCGATTCGTACAGCACTCAGCCACGTCGGAAACCTCATCACTGGTGTTACCAAGGGGTACCGGTACAAGATGCGCTTCGTTTATGCTCATTTCCCCATTAACGCGTCCATCACCAACTCTAACACATCCATCGAGATCCGTAACTTTCTTGGTGAAAAGAAGGTATGTTTACTCGTTCTTGTATTTCGATTTGTTATATACTGGTGATTTTTCATTGCGTGTTGTTCTTCATTGTTAATGCTATTGCCTTAGTTTGAATTACAGTATTTTTCCCCCTTTCATTATACTGAAATGCTCTTTATTAGATAATCATCTTGAGATTGTATTGATAGTATGTGTTGTTCGTACATTTGATGGTAATTGAAGGTTAGGAAAGTGGATATGCTTGAAGGGGTTAGTGTGATTCGATCTGAAAAGGTTAAGGATGAGTTGGTGTTGGATGGTAATGACATTGAGCTTGTTTCTCGATCCGCTGCTCTAATCAATCAGGTATTATCTCTGTTATTATCATGCCAACCAATGCTCCAATGACTCATTACTTGATTGCTTTTTTACTGATCTTGCAATCTCCGCTTATTTTGGACAGAAATGCCATGTGAAGAACAAGGATATCAGGAAGTTCCTTGATGGTATCTATGTTAGTGAGAAGGGAACCATTGTTGAAGAGAATTGATTGGTGAAGTTATAGAGAAGTTTTTTTCTGTTATAAGATTTTGTTCAGGTGATAGTGACATTCAGTTTCTTGTTGTTGCCTGAGTTCATGCAGAGAACCTTCTTAAACAATGAAGTTTCAATCTTTTTGTAGTATCTTGTGTGGTTTGAGCTTGTTTTGTGGGAACATGCTTTTAGATCTTGTTTTGTTGTATCAAAATTGGAATCTTTAGCTTCGTTTATTGCTCACAGTTGCAAGAAGAAGAAGAGAACTAATTCCAATCATATTAATTAGAAAATGTTATTCATCAAGCAATAATACTATCATGTAGAAAAGCTATTCGGGTCAAAGGGAGGCCTTCCATAGAGTAGGAGGAGGAGATGGATATTTCCTTGTATGATGACATTGGGCTGGGGTGACATTGGGCTGGGGGCCTGAATCAAGTGCCCTGAACTTGAGTTTTGGTCCGGATCAGATTTTAATTTTTTTATTATGTTAATAAAATGATATTATTTAATTGAAAAATAAATTAGGATCGATGAGTTTGGCACTTTGGCTTTAAACTCTTAAAAATATATAAAAAAATTTGAATCCATTTCGGTCGGATGAGTTAAATTGTTGTTTGAGGAAGAAAAATGAAAAACTAGGATAAAAACTGATATAACTAAGTGGACAACAGCAAATGAAAGAGGTTTTAGGTGAGGGTTTAAAGTCTTCGTCTCCTTCTTTAGAATAAGAAAAGAAGTCACATATTTCTCTTTCTATATTGTAAGCTTCGGCGATCGGAGTTTTCAGATACGAAATCATAATCAAAATCAGTACTTATGTTGGGAGGGGTTATGAGAGCATCCCTGCGCCGCCAGTGGGCTTCTGCGACGGCGCCGACGGCAGCGGTTCGTTCAGCTACCGTTTTCCACGACCACTGTTCTCCTCGACGTCGTCTTCAATTGCATCATCCTCCTCCTATTTTATCCGCTCCATTCTCTGTCACTCCCGTCCGCTTCCTTCGCACTGGTCGCGATGCTTCCAATAGGTAAAGAAAACTCTCAAGACCCACATTCCTTTTTGTTTGGAAAGAAGAAGAAAGCTAAAACTTCAGTGTTTTAAATGATTTTGAAGTTACGAGATTACTCCTCCGGTGAACTGGGGGATTAGAATAGTGCCGGAGAAGAAAGCATTTGTGATAGAGAGATTTGGGAAATACGTGAAAACACTTCCCTCAGGAATTCATTTCTTGATCCCTTTTGTGGATCGAATTGCATATGTGCATTCCTTGAAGGAAGAGGCTATTCCCATTCCCGACCAGTCTGCTATTACTAAGGACAATGTCAGCATTCTTATTGATGGTGTTCTTTATGTTAAGGTCTTTCCTTTCCTCTCTTTGATTTCCTTTTCCTTTTAACATTTTCTTCTTCTTTTTCTTGGACTTATTATGTTAATATTAATCTCAGATTGTTGACCCTAAACTCGCCTCTTACGGTGTCGAGAATCCCATCTACGCTGTTATTCAACTTGCCCAAACTACTATGCGTAGTGAACTTGGTAAAATTACTCTTGACAAGACCTTTGAGGAACGAGACACTCTAAACGAAAAGATTGTGGTATGTTTCTTTGCATTTTTTTAACTATTGACTGTCAGTTTATATCATATGTACTGATTCTGTTTTGGGTTCACTTGCACTACCCTTCACTTGCTTCCTAATTAGCTTTTGCCAATCCTTGATTTTCTAGACACAGTATTCCTTTGTTCGTTTTATTTTGTTAGCTTAACTCCATGCACTTTGGCATTTTAAACTTATTAATGTTGGAAATACACTTACTGTTAACATTCCCATTATACTACAGGAGTCCATCAATGTCGCAGCAAAGGACTGGGGTCTCCAATGCCTCCGCTACGAAATAAGTGAGCAGCAATCTTTTTCCTACATTGCCCACTGCGGTTTTCTAGATAAATAATCGGCTTTCTTTTTTACTCAGGGGATATATCTCCACCACGTGGAGTGCGGGCAGCTATGGAGATGCAGGCAGAAGCAGAGCGTAAGAAGAGAGCTCAAGTTCTCGAGTCTGAAGGTAATAAAGTTTGTTTGATTTGGTCGATTCTATTTTGATGGAAAATATGAGTAGTTTACTCTACAATTCATTTTTAGGCCAACTTAGGATATAAGGTGTGGTCTTAATGACCTAATCATCTTTATTTGTCCATCACATAACAGGTGAGAGACAGGCAAACATCAATATTGCCGATGGAAAGAAGAATGCTCAGATCTTGGCAGCAGAAGGTTGGTTTCCTATTATGCTCTAAGTATATCTTTGTGGAATGAATAACCTTATGGTGTTGATTGGTTGATTCGGGTCCGATACTGGGATGGTGATGGCCATTAGTTCTCATGTATGTCATGTACTTGTCTACTTTGGAGGAGGGTTCGTTAGTCTGTTCCATCTAAATTCTAAAGTAACTGATTAGACTTCATGAGGCAGTGAATGACTCATGTTATCCTCGGTTTCATATATTAGAATAACAATAATAATACTTCTATATTAGGGGAAGCACAAGCCATCCTTGCTAAAGCACAAGCAACTTCAAAAGGACTTCTTGTGGTGTCTCAGGCCCTTAAGGATGGCGGGGGAATGGAGGTGAGTGTATTTGTTTTTTTAATCCTCATAGTTGAATGATATTCTTACAAACTATGCATAGTGGATATGAAAGGCATTATGCTTGCCTGAAGTTTTTAATATAACAAAACCTGTCTGGATTAATGCAAGTGATTGGATTGATTGCCATCTCAAAAAGACTTAGTGTCTTTGGACATTGTCCACAAGATAAGGATTAGTGTCTTTGGACATAGTTCACAAGATGTTCTTGTGGACTAAAGGCACTTTGCTATTGTTAGTATCTGTTTACATGTAAATCAGAAAACATAAGCCGTATTGAGATGGTGAAAGCTTAATGCTACCAGCATCCTTCCATCTCTTCCATTTATTCTGACAAGAACATTTATTTAGATCTTATATGCATATCCATGGTCAAAATCCTGAGATGTAACGGTGAGTAGACCGTTTGTGCACTGTGTCATATCTCTAAACAGTAACAGCATGATGAAAATTGTATATTCTGTCTTTGACTTGTTTCAGTTTTTAGCATATTTTTGCGTGCATTCGTTATTGTCAATTGGGCAAGTGAAGGGGATGAACCCGCCAAAATAGAACTTTCAACTTCTCACCTTTGCAGCCTTTGGCCCATCCATTCTAAAAAGAAGAATCTACTTCTCTTGTTTGAGTTGAGCAACGTCCTGGTTCGAATACATTCTTTTGAACTTGTCTAACAATGATTATCTTGCAAATCGTTGTGTACACTTGAAGTGAATTTCCATGATCTGCAATTTGCATATATGTACAAATTTCAAGCTATTAGCTAACTTTGTGATGTAATTTGCAGGCAGCGAGTTTGAGAATTGCTGAGCATTATATCCAAGCATTTGGCAATATTGCAAAGGAGGTAAAGAAGAGTTTTATTCAACTATGTTTCTCGTTATTTACTTAGATATGCAATTGGTTCACTTATCTGCAACTTTTTCTCTTTATTTTCTTCCATGTTTTTTTTTTCTTCCTTAGGGGACAACTATCTTACTTCCCAGTGATTCTGCCAATCCTGCTAACATGATGGCTCAAGCTCTCACAATGTACAAAAGCCTGGTTAGTAATACTTCTAGTGATGGCAGTCATGGAACTTCTCCACGTGAAACAGAAGAGGGAAAGGGCCATCCTCACTCTAGAGAGACTAAGGAGCATAATGCCGCAATTGGAAGAATAGCTGATAAAGTTCATCTTGGTGAACCACGTTTCTCACTTCAATCCCACAAGGAAAGAGAATAGAATCTTTTGAAAAGATTGTGTTTTAGGAACGCCGAAGGAGAACTTTGGGTTGATTTCATTGAACTCATTTTCTGCAACAAATTGTTTTGCAGTTGTATTTGAGATTAAACCAGTTGTGATGAGGACAATAGTTTTTTCCTCAAATCAGGGGATAAAGCTGTATTTTTCAACAGAGCAATAGACACTGAAGGGTATGTTCACTTGTTCTTTTCCATTGTGATGTTTTGCTCATAATGCAATTATTTTGGCACTTGATAGCTAATATGGCAATACGAGGTTTATCTTCCTCAATAATTGGTAATGTTATACGATGGTACTAATGTGTAGTTTCACTTTTCATATCAAAATTGGTAAAAAAAAAAAAGTGGTTTTGTGTTTGCTAAATATAGAACAAAATATTTACGTCTATAGACAGAAATCCACTTGGAGGCATCATATCCAAGTATGATAGGTAAGGAAATGGTCAATCTACAGATTGGCCAGACAATTAAAACCAAAGCTAAAATTAATGTGTGCCCATCAAATATAAGAAAGTTCTAGGCTATATAATTAATTCATCACCCCAGTATAATTGTAGGCATTTAGTTCATTTGCTTTAGCTTCTCTTCGTCTCCAAGGACTCGCTTTCATCCCCATCCAACACAAAATAAGAGTAGAATAAAGTATCATTATGGGAGGCTGTGCGAGCAAACCAAAGGAATTCTCTGATAGTTCTCGTCCAGAGCCTCTCGTAAATGATACTCCTGCCAAGTCTCCTGATAATCAGGAGCAGACTAATCCTGTTCAGGTTCTATCCTCTACCAAGTCTCAATATATATATGATTCTGCATGTTAATTATAATCTGATTATTCGTGATTTCTTGCCATTCAAATCTTGTTCAATCTCGACTTTTAGTTTACTTAAATAAATGCATGCACAGGCGGTCAACGATAACAATGGGGATGAAAAAGAAGGTAAGATTAGCGAAGGGGGCGAGTCAGTGAAAGAGGAGGCACCTTTGGTAGATGTGTCAGAGTCAAAGCCAGAGGAAGGTAGTGATGTGATCTCATCATCTGAGACAAAAGCTGAGTCAATTGCTTCTGCTGTGATTGCCCAGTTGGTCGACAACAAAGTTGAAGCTGATAATGTCGCAATTACCACAAAGCCTGAAATTGTGGCTGTTGATGCTAAGGAGCCTGAATCGGCCACGCAATCCGATGCTTTGTTGCCTGCCAAAGTAGAAGATAAAGTTGATGCACCTAATGTTACTGTGTGATGTGATGAAGATTGATTATATTCCAGACTTCACTGTGTCCAGTTATAATTCTATTTATACCTTGTAATATTAAATACAGGGCTTATAATTAATAAATCTTATGAAATAAACAAGATGATATTTTATTTAGAAATGTCTATCTAATTAACTCCAAATTAATTGTTTTCAAATGAATGTTTTTAAGGTCAACCTAATCGTATGATCATACACCTAACTCTCCTATCCCACTAATCAGCCATTTGAACTTAGGGTGTGAAATATATATAGCAAATTATGAATGGTTACGAGGCCACAATGAAAATAGGTAGGTACATATAACCAATGTCTTAAAAGTCCGAACGAAATTTAAGCCGATTTTTATCAATGTTTAAGTTTATGATTGAATTTGTTTGATTTTTTAATCATCAAATATAACTGATTATTATTTCAAGGTTGTTTCTTGATGATGTAGACATATTTATGTATTTTTTTAAGTACTTGCAATGTTATATAAGTAAAATTCAAGACAAGATTATGGTGTCATGATTTGCGGATTTTGTGGGGGAGTGGTTTAAAGAAAGTTAGCATCCAACAACTTGACGATAGTGCTACTCTTGTCTTGCTCGATAAAACGTATTGGGCTTTCCAACTTCTGGGCGCATTTGTCAAACAATTTATCAATTATTTTTTAGTTTATTAATTAAAAATTAATTTTTAATTATTTTAAAAAATTATTGATATGTTTAGAGAATGACTTATTGATTAACTTATTTAACTTTAATAAATTGATTTCTAAAAGTTCTATAAGAGGAGTTTTTGAAGTTAGTTGTTTGTTTAATGACAATATTGTCTTCACTTTATTCTCTATTTTTATTATGTGTGTTTTCAAAGTTAATTTTTTATCGTACAATTATATTGTAAAGTTTAAAAGAAATAATAAAGAAGTTAATTAAATCTTTTAATCTTTATTTAATTAATATTAGTTTACATTTAAAATAACATAATATTAAGTTTTTGGACATAAAGACTCACATGAAATTAATGTTTTTAGTATATAACTATTATATATCATATATGTATCATATTATAATTATAGATATTTTTAATTTATTAAATAATAAAATTCATACATATTATATGAAAATACTAATATAATGTAACTCGCTGCATCATTCATATTAATAGAGAATTCAACATTAGATTATTATTATTATTATTATTATTATTATTAAAATTATAAATTTAATTTTTGAAAAATTAAATATCTAAATTCTCATAAGAATATTCAACAAAATATTAAAAAATATAAGATTCGTTCCCTTATAATTTGCTTTAAAATTATGCTCTCATAAGTTATTTTTTACAACAACAACTAATATTAAATAGTTAATTTTATTAATTTTTTTAAATAAATAGCTGTTATTATCTATTAAATTAGTTAAAATAATTATAATAACCGACCACTGATAGAATTACCAAATTGTCAAGCCTAACGGATAAAGAAAAAAGCTGGACATAAACTCTCCTGTCTATCCCTCTACAAGTGGTCCTCAAAAGTAATTTTCTAAAATCCATTGAAGCTACTGCAGTACTGCTACAAGGAAAAAAACAACACTAAATTTCAAGGCTCAGAGAAGGTCATATCAATACAATCTTTGTATAAAAACTTAGGATTAATTGATTTGATAGGTGGACTGGTGAGTGGTGAGTAACTCTAAAATTTACTATTTAATTACAAATCGGTAAGAATCGGTAAAATTCGGTCAATTGATCGATTAAATCAGGATCGATCGAACTAATTAGTCACTAGTTTAATGAATTTTTTTATTTTACTTTTTTCCTTTAATGTGTTTTTTAATCTGTCAAAAGTAAAACTCATATTTTTCTAGAAATTTAATAAAAGTATAAAAATTTATATTATTTAGTATATTTTTATTTTTTAATATTAATAATATTATATATAATTATTACGTAATTATTGATTGAACCGATCAAATTAATGATAAATAAAACCTTTGATTCATTTCGAAACTTTGAATACGATTATTAAAATCTACGAAGAATCTGAACTCTAAAATACAAAATAGCTACTTCAACTCCTAATATTTCTCAGGCGTTGACTTTTCGATCAAAAGAAACTGTCAAATGCATTTTTTCTAGAGAAGAGGCGCTTACGCATGCACATAGTTCAAAGCAAAAAGAAAAAGGAACTGACAAGAAGAAGGATATGTTTAGACTATAAATAAGGCGGGTACAATTACAGGCATGAATCTTAAATTAAAGTATGAGCAGAGGGATGGATTAATGAGACAAATTATAGAAATTAGGCTTGTTAGGCCTAGAGTCATCATCAAGCGGCTCGTTGTTCCCACTAGTAGTAGTAGTAATACCCTCTTGATCAGTTGGTGTCTCATCGTTAACCGCCAACAAGACAAGAACAGCCAGTAATGGATAACTCACAGTAGTTAGCGACCAATTGACTATCAATTGCGTCAGCATTGCAACTTTTTGCGAATCTACCTGCCAAGCAACTGCAGCTCCTGCACTTTGGACTCCTTTGTAGAATCCTACGTATCTGGTTTTAAGCAGTTATGTTAATATAAATAAATAATATCATAATACAGGCTAGCCAATTGAATGAACCAATAGTTAACAAGAAGTAACCTGCTAAGAATCTCAGAATCATTAGCCAAAGCTCCAATGATCCAGTAGACCAAACTCTGAAACATAGCATCAAGAAGACCATAACTGAAGTACAGTACAAAGGGTCCAGCAAAACTGGAACCAGAGTCCTTGAAATCCAGAGAGGTAGGGATATTATGGTGGGAGTAATTGAGCTGATTGGCAAGCCCACCGCCCCAAATAGCAGTACCAAGCAGAGCAACCACTCCGATTCCGAAGAACCCTCTCATCCTCCTGCTCTTGAAACTGAAATCCAACAGATACCCGATCCCTGCAGAACCCAGCATCTGGGCTCCCCAGTAAAAGACGTTGTTCAATCCTCGAGTCCTCAGAGTGAAGAGTGCGGCGTTGACGTTGTTGAACTGGTAGCTGTAGAAAAAATTGCTGGCCCAAGCAGCAGGAGCAATGAGAAGCATCTTCCAATTGAGAAACAACTTGAGAATCTCAACCACCTCAGTATGCACCTTGGAGTACTTAATGGTGGAACAGCGCGTGCCGTCGTCGCGAATCACGCTGTTTGGGGGGAGAATGGCCAAGGAGAGGAGGGTTCCGGCGAGCATGAAACACATAAATCCAATGTAAGTGGCGTCGTTGACGGACGACGCTTTACTACGATGGTAATT
>JANZLC010000011.1:125956-142672 GCA_026413385.1 Erythroxylum gracilipes
ATATATGTTACATAAATATATATATATATATATTTATATATATTGTCACACAGGCATGACATCTCATTTATTTCTTTTATTTGTTCTTCTAGTTAATTACATATAAAAATATAAACTATATAATAATCATTAATGCAGTAACATATATACCAAATATTAGCATTGACTACTTAATCAAGTAACTATATTTTAATAAATCAAATCAAGTAACTATATTTTAATAAATCAAATAATTAATATATTCCAATAATTGTTAATAATAATTGAATTAATTTAGTATAGTCTAATAACTTTTAATTATTTCAAAATTAATTAGTTAACTATGATAAATTTATTAACTATTATTTAAGTATACTGAAATAATAGGATGAAAAATATTCAACGATATAAACTATATAATACAGTAACATATATACCAAATATATTATTGACTGCTTAATGATGTAACTATATTTTAATAAATCAGATAATTAAATATATTCCAATAATTATTAATAAATAATTGAATTAATTTATTGTATTATAATAACTATTAATCATATCAAAATTAATTAATTAACTATAATTAATTAATTAACTATTATTTAAGCATAATGAAATAATAAGATGAAAAAATATTCGGTGATAGAAACAAAATAATAATTAACAATAATTATTAATACAGGAACATACATTAATATTAATATTAATATTTACTACTAAATCAAGTAGCTATATTTGATTTCCTAAATACTCAATGTTTTGCTGAGCTAATTTAACCTTTTTTCTGCTCAAAATTAAAACGTGAGAGCAAATAACTAAAAAGAAGAGAATTAAGTTGATATATGAACTTAACTGATTGCATAAAAGTATTGAAATGAAAAACTCGTTAATCATACCTTCGGCGTCACTTAGGTTGCTTCAATGCGAATCCTTAGGTAACTTGCAATAGAGAGAGAAGATAGGACTAAAAGATTTTATTTCAAATGTACATGTGACCTATGAAAGCTCAGTCTACATTATATAGGCAAATAAAGACAAAAAGAGCCAAAGAAATTGGCTGACAAAATAAAGTAAAGATTCCTAATATGCAGTAAAAAAAAGGAATGGCTAATATAAAAAGGAAAAAGCAGATTCCTCTACCGACAATGGACCTACATTGTGTCTATCAAGTGATGTCTCAATTATTCGGCTTCAATTATTGCTTCCAATGACTCATTTTCATCGGTCTGAGCGATGGATGGACAATACTTGCATTTATGTTCTGGATGAATTTGCATTTGATGACATACTACATATTTCTATGTAACATTGAGTTCGTTGAAAATTCCTTCCATCGAAGTAAAAGGCATAAGGAATTGCTTAATAATATTCAATCCTTCATTTCCGATAGCTTGCTTATAGGTTGAAATCATCAGTTGATTGAATCCTTTATAATTGATTCGAGTGGTTGAATCGGTGGTGAGACGTGTTGTCTGAATAAATATGTCATTGCTGATTTCGATTGTGAGGAATGCAACTCTGGGTACTATGATGTCTGCATCTTGGATGGATGGTTGTTCCTTGAATATAGGATAACTGCTCCAAATTTTGATAAACATTTCTTTATTCTTGGCAAAACGGTCCTTGTAATTCGTTACTGCCTGTATAAATCCTGTTGGAAATTCTGAAAGGATTTTTAAATCAGTGATATAGAGAGTGTCAATAAGTCCACTTTGAAATAAAAGATAAGTGGATAATGGATCGGCTTCTGGTAGAACAATGGCTTTAGTTCCATAGCATCCATGGTTTAAAGGATAATAGTGAAAAACTCTATGAGCTTCGGTCCATTAGTTTAAATTTTAGAAATAATCCACAAACATTTATAAAGTCAATCTACGTACATCAATTTGTAGAGCCTTGCTGGGTATATTATTGATACGGTCCAAAATTATTGGTTTGCCTAATACTTTCATTTTGGATAAAGGGGTAGCTGGTGCTTCCAAAACTTGTTTATATTGAGGTCTTAATTCTGGATTTTGATGTTTAAATTCTACAAAAGCCTTTTTAGCTTCTACCTTGGTTGCAAAACTCTTATGTAAAATACCTGATTTTTCAAAAGGCAGCCAGCCTATGTATCCATACTTGCATCTATTTGTACCAGGAGTGAATCAACTGGTAGATAATTATATAACATTGGTAATTCCATACATAAAGCCTTGAGTTTCCTCACAGCTTTGGTATCTACATCAATCCATGTCCATTGATTTTTAATACCACATTTTAGTTGTAAAAGTTTTCTTTCCTTAGCTAAATTGCGAAAGAAACCTTGATCAGAAATATAATTGAGAATACCTAAAAATTGTTATACTTGAGTTCTATTGATTAATTGATCAAGAAATTGTTATATTTTCTTTAATATATTGGGTTGTAATTTTAAATAACCATTTTGAAATTCAATTCCTAAATATTCAATGTTTTGCTGAGCTAATTTAACCTTTTTTCTGCTCAAAATTAATCCGTTCTCACTACACCTTTAAAGGACTAATTTTACCTTTTTCAAATGATCGAATTTATCCTGATTAGAATAAATGAGAACATCATCTATATAAACAAAAGTAAATTCTTCTAGGCCTTCAAGATTATTATCCATAAATCTTTGATAGATACTGGGAGCTTGTTTAAGACCAAATGGAAGTACATTCCATTGATAATGTTTTTGTGGAGGAAAGTAAAAGCAGTTAAGGGTTTGGTATTTTCATGTAAGCGAAGTTGCCAATAGCTAGATTTTGCATCCAAAGTTGTAAACCATGTATGTCCTTTTAATTTATTAATAATATAATCTTTTCATGGTAGTTTATATGCATCACCAATGGTTGCTTCATTTAATTTTTTATAATTGATGACGATGCGATGTTTGCCTCTTTTTTATTCAGCTGAATTGTTTACATAAAGAGCAGGGGCACATTGTTTGCTAGTACTAGGTGTTATTAATTGTTTAGTTAATAAATCTACACATTCTTGTATGAATTCTTGGACATCTTGTTGTGAATAAGGTAAATTGTTTCGAATATTAACTTTTTGTGTTGGATCTTTAAGTTTAATTTCTATTAACTGTTTATTATTATTTTTAATTGGATCTAGTGGATTTGCACTACAAACATTTTCTAATAATGTATCAATTTCTAATTGAATAGACATATTGTTGAGAAGATAGAATTGAAGATAGTCAAGTTTTTGAGTGATCGTTTGTAACTTTTGAAAATACGTAGTATGGTAGATAGGAATTTTAAGCATAATAGATTTTTGGTTGATAGTATTTATAGTTGGAGTTCTTAATGTTATATAATGTAAGTATTGATAAAAAGGGTTATATAATTTTAGAAAATTATTTCCTAGAATTAAAGGTAAACCTGATTCTTATTGGTAAATCGAAAGTATAGGAAATGAAAATTTTTCAATAAGGATAATATTATAATAACTTATATACCATATAAATTTAAAACTTCCATTGGCAATTCTTATTTGTAAGGGTTTCTCTAATCTTTTCCAATTATTTAATAATTGTTTTGAAGCGATACAAATTGTTGCTCCAGTGTCTATATATGCATTAACTTTCTTGTTATGAATCGTTACTTGAATGAAAGTTGTATTCGGATTCAGTTGAGGATTTTGTACCTTGTGTATAAGATTCATAATAATAAATAGAGGGAAGAGTTGAATTTGTATCATAATCAGATTCAATTGGTTCTAAATCGTGTTGTAAGGCTGATTGTAAAATATTTAGTTTTTGTGTATATTTGGGATTTGAGTTTGAAGTTTTTCTCTTAGGGCAATTGTTAGCATAATGTCCTTTTTCTTTACATAACCAACATCTACAAGATTTTTTCTTTTGTGGACAGTCTTTTTGTTTTGGTTTAAACCTTCGATAGTTAGATCTCCTGAATTTCCGATAGGTCTTATAAGGTTTATATTTATAATAATGGCGTGGATATTTTTTTCCATCTATATGATCTGTATCTGTGGTATGGTTTATATGTTTGCTTTTTCTTCTTAAAATGTTTTTTATAAGGTTCACATCCATATTGTTGTGGCATTTCTGCATTTTTAGAACAACGAAGTTGATTATATTTATGTTTTAATGTTCTTTTTAATTGAGATTCAAAATATTGTTCAACTAAAACTTCTTGTGCAACTAGAATTGCTCCACCTAGATTATAAGCAACTATTCTTGCAATAGATTTTTCTTCAAAAATAGCTTCTACTCTTTGATTCATAGGATATGGTAATTTTTGGATAAAAATATGAATGTAAGTTTCTTATTCTTGCCTAGTTAATCTATAATAATATTTTTTAAATTCACAGATATACTCTTCAAGATAACATATGTCACATATTCTTAAATTATTTAAATGCCATAGGGCTTTTTTTTTACATTCGTTTTAAGATAATAACAAAACATCTTTGCCTAAAAATTCCTTATAAATTTGTGCAGCTATAAATTCAAGTATTTTGATATGCATGTGTTTGCCTTAATGAGTCTTCGTTATCTAGTAAAAATGATTGTACTACTCCAGTAGTTTTATATGCAACGAAATTCCATAATAATTCCTTATTTTCTAATTCACTAAATCGTTTTTCTATTTGAAGTATTAGATGGATTTTATTTGTCCATTATTTTAGTAATTTCTCGGGTTGTAGAACACAATCTAAATTTAATATACCATCGGAACAAAAAGTGACCAGTTTTGGAGTATATTCATTAGGGTATTTTCGTATCTTAGATCCTCTAGAATAGTTTCCCTGTTGATTTAAGAAATCTTCTGACTTCCAATTCCATGTATATGTATCTTGATCTTGTTGATCCTTTTTTCGCTTATCTCTACTAACATGTTCTCTTTTTACATGTGTTTTCCCTAATTGTTGTTCTCTTGCTCAACTACTTTCAGGTTTGTCTTTTTCTTCTTCAACAAAAATATCTTCATCTGTCTCATAACCATATATAATTTCATCTTTATCTATATCGTTATCTTTATGTGTTATTTGATGTTATTTTATCATCAGGTGAGTGTAATGTTAATTTTTGTACTAATTGAGTAATTTCAGTCAATTGACTTTGTATATTTCGTTCAACTACTTCTAACAATTCTGTATTTATAGGTTCTGTATATTCAGGTGATTGTGATTGGTTTACTATATCCTCCATGGTTTTACTAATGTTGTTATCTTTGGTTTAGGCTCTGATACCACTTTAAGTTCCATTTTTTGCATTTGGTTCTTCTTTAAGCTGTTCTTCCAAATTTTGCATTTGTTTCTTTTGTTGATTATTTGCTGTAATTAATTCTTCAATTAATTTGTATTGTTTTATTTTGATTTTGTAAGAGGTTCATAATATGCAGTTCTAATTGTTTATGTTGATCTTTTAATTCCTTAACTATTTGGGTTACACTCATAATGTATGTTTGAGATACGTAGTTAATTCAATAACTTGATTTTTAAGATCATCTAATTTGATAGAAGTTTCAATAACGGAAGGAGCATCTATAAGAGGGTTAGTGATTTTTATATCTGACTTTTCAGGTTCTTGGAAACGAATAGGTCGTTCTATTCGTAATGATCTAGACTTTGATAAAGGGGTAGATGGAGAGCTAGAGGAAGATATATCAGAAAAAGAATGTCGTTCAAAAAAAGGATCTATGGGTATAGGATATTGGATTGCAGGTAAAGTTCGTAATTTTGTTCTAAAATTAGTTCCTACTTTTGCAACATCGTTAAATAATTCATTTATATAAATTTTATCAGTGTATTTAAATTCAATACTATAATGTGAGTTAGTTAAAGCATAACTAATATGATAAGTTATTGAAAATGGAAATTGTCCGAGAGTCATTAAATTTTCTCTATAAAATTTATAAGCAATAGTTATAGTATTATCTAACTCATTAGATATTAATGGTATGCCTAGTTTTAATCGGGTGTTGAATTTTATTTTTCCATATGCTAAATTTCTATTTATAATTCCAATAATTTGATCATTTAAATTAGTCATTCGTTCATCTATAATAGTCATTCTAATAGGTGAATTTATTCCGTCTTGAAAAGTAGCTTTTAGTAATATTTGAATAATAGAAAGATCAATATATCCTGTTTTAATTCGTTTTTTCAAAGAAATTTGTTTTAATTGTCTATGTATTTGTTCTAGGTCAATAAGATTTATTCAAATATATCCATTACATTGATCAATTCTTATTGGTGTTTCATGAACAATTTTGTCATAATAGATAATATTTTTTCGATCTAACACTTTCTTTAATAATGATTTTTGAATATCTTGTCCAGCTTTTAAATTTAGTTGTGTTTTTGCAATTTGTTTATATTTATCAATAACTAAAAGGGTATTAACATGAAAAATTCCTTGTGCTTCGTGTAATTCCAAATTATCTACATCTAATATATTTGGATTTTGTTCTTTTGGGTTTTGTTCGGTCATGACTAAAAGATTAATCTATTAATCGACTTATATGTTGTCTATATTCTTTTCGTGCTTGAAAATCTTGTTTCTGCAAGTTTTTAACATGTAGTATAGTTTGAATACTTATGTCAGGATCAGTGATCCGTAAATGATAATTAGGCTTCCAATTATTTTGATAGAAGTGGTTTAGTAATCTATTTAAACTTTGTTCTTTAACATAAGTTAATCAAAATAATTCTTTATAATATTGTTTAGCTTCAAAATAAGGTTTCATGATTACAATTGGTGTGCTATCATTCAATGAAATTGAAAATTTTGGGTTAAATTACTAACTTCGTTTGAACAAACTTGATATAGACCTCTCATGACATTTAATTCTAACTGAATATCGGTTAATTCTTCAAAATCTATATTAGTTGGATGAGATTCAATAAACTGAATCAACCGTCTAGCAGTATCTATTGGTTATAGTTCTCTACTGATAGTTGTACTTCTCTAATATCTTGTTCTAATTCCTGACAAATACCACAATTATTCATACGCTGAATAATTAATACCATGTTGTTGATACTGCTGATTAAACCATTCAAGAAAAAGATCTCAAAAGTTTAAACATTGTATATATACATAATGTTGTAATAGAATCCTACTAAAGTAATAGAATCGAAGACAAAATAACAAATTTCGATAAATTTAAATAAAAGTTGTGCATACAAGAAAACAATAAATAGACATGCAAATATAGAGAGTAGAAGTGAAAACCTTTAGCCTATTAATTTTGAAATTTCTTAAATAGCATTTTTTCGATTTTGTCTATTATAATATTGAACATGTTTGAGGAGAAAAAGACGTTGAGTTAATGTAAAGATTCTATGTTGATCATTGTCTTGTTTAGTTTTATATTTAGTAATATAAAATCTATGATTTTTTGCCATATCATTATTATTTTTAAGTTTAGCTTTTAATTCAAAATAATGCATAATAAAGCTTCTTTTATTATTATGAGGAAAGTACAAAAGTACAGAGATAGCTTAATCTATAAGCTTCTTAATTTGTCTTTCATAAAACTTTCTAGTTTCAAAGAAAGATCTGTAGCCATTTTTATCATTCGATTAGTTTCATACATTTCGATATATCAAATAGCATGCGAACTATTATGTGCTTTTTTATTTCATGCATGATATCTAATGAGCATTTCATCTAGCTGATTTTTACGATCATATGTCTCTTTGATGACATTTTTCAAATTTCTTTTGTGCTTAAAATAGCTTGAATTCATATCTGTCATCAATAAAAACATATTAGTCTATTAATTGATTAAGTTGTCGACGATGCTCTAATTTATTGAATTATTTTAATTTGTGAAAATAATAAATAACATAAAATCTATATGCAATATTATCTTGATTAGATGGAGTAAAATGTGTTTTGTTGAATTACATCATCATAATAGCTTTCTTTATAATAGGTAATAGAAATAAGTTCCTTTAACCGTTGTTTTTCTTCAAAATAGGTTGTCATCTATATTTTAATCTAAATTTTCATAAGAAATATTTAGGTTAAAACATAAATCAAATAAATATTGAAATAATAAAAGATTAAACTTATGTAGTAAACAATCATTTAAGAATTGATTAATGGTAGAGGTAGGTAAAACGTGAGAGCAAATAACTAAAAAGAAGAGAAGTAAGTTGATATATGAACTTAATTAATTGCATAAAAGTATTGAAATAAAAAACTCGTTAATCATAACTTCTACGTCTCCTAGGTTGCTTTAATGTCAATCCTCATGTGACTTGCAATAAAGAGACTTGCAGTAGAGAGAGAAGGATAGGACTAAGAGATTTTATTTCAAATGTACATGTAAGCTATGAAGGCTCAGTCTACATTATATAAACAAATAAAGATAAAAAGAGCTAAAGAAATTGGCCAACAAAATAATGTAAAGATTCCTAATATACAATAAAAAGAAAATGACCAACAATGGGCCTACATTGTGTCTATCAAGTGATGTCTCAATTATTCGGCTTCAATTATTGCTTCCAATAACTCATTTTTGTCAGTCTGAGCGGTGAATGGACAATACTTGCATTCATGTTTTGGATGAATTTGCATTTGATGACATACTGCATATTTTCATGTAGCATTGAGTTCGTTGAAAATTCCTTCTAACGAAATAAAAGGGATGAGAAATTGCTTAATAATATTCAATCCTTCATTTCCGATAGCTTACTTATAAGATGAAATCATCAGTAAATTAAATCCTTTCTAATTGATTCGAATGGTTGAATCAGCAGTGAGACATGTTGTCTGAATAAATACGACTTCGATACATTCAAGGATGATTTTATACAACAGGATTTATATAGGCAGTAACGAATTACAAGGATCATTTTGCCAAGAATAGAGAAATATTTATCAAATTTGGAGCAATTATCCTATATTCAAAGAACAACCATCCATCCAACATACAGACATAATACTACCCAGAGTTGCATTCCTCACAATTGAAATCAGTAATAATATTTATTCCACTATAGACATACCTCCCAATCATCAGTTTGATTGAAAGCGTATTTATTCAGACAGCATCCGATTCAACCATTAGAATCAATTATAAAGGATTCAATTGATTGATGATTTCAACTTATTAGCAAGCTATCAAAAATGAAGAATTGAATATTATTAAGCAATTCCTCATCCCTTTTACTTTGATGGAAGAAATTTTCAACAAACTCGATGTCACATGAAAATATGCAATGTCATCAAATGCAAATTCATCCAAAACATAAATGCAAGTAATGTCCATCCACTGCTCAGACCGACAAAAATGACTCATTAAAAGCAATAATTGAAGCCGAATAATTAAAACATCTCTTGATAGACACAATGTAGGCCCATCTGCTTTTTTCTTTTATATTAGCCTTTTTTTTCTTTTTATTGTATATTAGGAATCTTTATTTTATTGACCAATTTTTTTGGCACCTTTTCTCTTTATTTGCCCATATAATGTAAACTAACCCTTCATAACTCACATGTACATTTGAACTAAAATCTTACTCATATCCTTCTCTCTATTGCGAGTCCCCTGAAGATTGGCATTGAAGCAATCTAAAAGACGTTGAAGGTATGATTAACGAGTTTTTCATTTCAATACTTTTATGCAATCAGTTAAGTTCATATATCAACTTACTTCGCTTCTTTTTAATTATTTGCTCTCACATTTTACCTACCTCTACCATTGATCAATTCTTAAGTCATTGTTTACTATATAAGTTTAATTCTTTATTATTTTAATATCTATTTGATTTATGTTTTAACACAAATATTTCTTATGAAAATCTAGATTAAAATCTACATGACAACTTATTTTGAAAAAAAAACAACAGTTAAAAGAACTTATTTCTATTACTTATCATAAAGAAAGGCATTATTATGATGTAATTCAACAAAACACATTTTATATTAAACAAACACCTATTACTCAAGCTAATCAAGATGCTATTGCACATAAATTTTATGTTATTTATTATTTTCATAAATTAAAACAATTCAACATATTGAAACGCAAAGAATATCGTCGAAAAATTAATCAATTAATAGACTAATCTGTTTATTATTGATGACAGATATGAATTCAAGCTATTTTGAGCGCAAAAGATATTTGAAAAATGCCATCAAAGAGACATATGATCATGAAAATCAGCTAGATGAAATGCTCATTAGATATCATGCACGAAATAAAAAAGCGCATAATAATTTGCATGCTCTTTGATATATCAAAGTACATGAAACTAATCGAATGATAAAAATGACTACAGATCTTATAAAACTAATCTTTAAAACTAGAAAATTTTATGAAAAACAAACTAAGAAGCTTATAGATTAAGCTATCTTTGTATTTTTGTACTTTCCTCATATTAATAAAAGAAGCTTTATTATGCATTATTTTGAATTAAAAGTTGAACTTAAAAATCAAATTAAAAATAGTAATAAAATGACAGAAAATTGTAGATTTTATATTACCAAATATAAAGCCAAACTAGAAAAAGCTAAACAAGACAATATCAACATAGAATCTTTACATTAACTCAACGCCTTTTTCTCCTCAAGCATGTTCAATATTATAATAGACAAAATTGAAAAATGCTATTCAAGAAATTTCAAAATTAATAAGCTAAATGTTTTCATTTCTACTCTCTATATTTGCATGTCTATTTATTTTCTTGTATGCACTTCTTCTATTTAAATTTATTGAAATTTGTTATTTTGTCTTAGATTCTATTACTTCAGTAAGATTCTTCTAGGGAATATATCAAATTGGATTTACTCCTATATTACAGCATTATTTATATATACAATGTTTAAACTTTCGAGATCTTTTTCTCGAATGGTTTAATCAGCAGTATCAACAACATAGTACTAATTATTCAACATAGTACTAATTATTGTCAAAAATTAGAACAAGATATTAGAGAAGTACAACTATCCGTAGAGAACTATAGACAACAAACAATAGATACTAATAGACGGTTGATTCAGTTTATCGAATCTCATCCAATTAATATAGATTAATAGTCATGACCAAACAAAACCCAGATACCAACTAAACAATAGATACTAATAGTCATGACCGAACAAAACCTAGAACAAAATACAAATATATTAGATGTAGATAATTTGGAATTACACGAAGCACAAGGAATTTTCCATGTTAAATCCCCTTTTAGCTAACGATAAATATAAACAAATTGCAAAAACACAACTAGATTTAAAAGTTGAACAAGATATTCAAAAATCATTATTAAAGAAAGTATTAGATCGAAAAAATATTACCTATTATGGCAAAATAGTTCATAAAACACCAAAAAGAATTGATCAATGTAAAGGTCATATTCGAATAAATCTTATTGGCCTAGAACAAATACATAGACAATTAAAACAAATTTCTTTAGAAAAATGAATTAAAATACGATATATTCATCTTTCTACTATTCAAATATTACTAAAAGCTACTTTTCAAGACGGAATAGATTCACCAATTAGAATGGCTATTATAGATGAACGAATAACTAATTTAAATGATCAAATCATTGAAATTATGAATGAAAATTTAGCATATGAAGAAATAAAATTCAACACCCGATTAAAACTAGGCATGCCATTAATATCTCACAAGTTAGATAATACTATAACTATTGCATATAAATTTTATAGAGAAAATTTAATGACTCCCTGACAATTTCCATTTTCAATAACTTATCATATTAGTTATGTTTTAACTAACTCACATCATAGTATTGAATTTAAAGACATTGATAAAATTTATATAAATCAATTACTTAACAATGTTGCAAAATAGAAACTAATTTTACCTGCAATCCAATATCTTATACCTATAGATCCTTCTTTTGAAGGACATTCTTTTTTTGGTATATCTTTCTCAAGCTCTTCATTCACCCCTTTATCAAAGTCTAGATCATTATGAATAGAACGACCTATTCATTTCCATGAACCTGAAAAGTCAGATATAAAAATCATTAACCCTCTTATAGATGCTCCTTCCGCTATCAAAACTTCTATCAAATTAGATGATCTTAAAAATCAAGTTATTATTAACTACGTATTTAAAACATAGATTATGAGTGTAACCCAAATAGTTAAGGAATTAAAAGACCAACATAAACAATTAGAACTACATATTACGAACCTCTTACAAAATCAAAATAAAACAATACAATTAATAATTAATTACAGCAAATAATCAACAAAAGAAACAAATGCAATAAATGAAACAAAAATTGGAAGAACAACTTAAAGAACCAAATGCAAAAAATGGAACAAAAATTGGAAAAACAGCTTAAAGTGGCTCTATACAATGTTTAAACTTTCGAAATCTTTTCCTCGAATGGCTTAATCAGCAGTATCAACATGGTACTAATTATTTAGCATATGAATAATTGTGCTATTTGTCTAAAATTAGAACAAGATATTAGAGAAGTACAACTATGAGTAAAGAACTATAGACAACAAACAATAAATACTGCTACACGATTAATTCAGTTTATCGAATCTCATCCAACTAATATAGATTTTGAAGAAAATTGTCAGGATTTTATATATTCAATTGAAAACTGATACTAGTTTAGCTCAAGCTATCATCATATAATTCTTGATTATAATTGCTGTTTATATTGTATCTAATAACTCCACAAAGATACGCCACTTTGTCAAAGTTTTGAGACAAGCTGACATTTCTTTTTCATGCATTAGATATTTATATTCTATGAGATTAAAAGTCCCATTTATATATTTGCATAAATGATATTTCTTTGATTAGGTGGTTGAAATAATAGGATGAAAAACATTCTACCATATAAACCATATAATACAGGAACATATATACCAAATATAATATTGACCGCTTAATGAAGTAATTATATTTTAATAAATCAAATAATTAAATATATTCCGATAATTATTAATAATAATTGAATTAATTTATTATATTATAATAACTATTAATCATATCAAAATTAATTAATTCACTAAAATTAATTAACTATTATTTAAGCATAATGAAATAATAAGATGAAAAATATTCAGTGATAGAAACTAAATAATAATTAACAATAATTATTAATACAAGAACATAAATTAATATTAATATTAATATTTACTGCTCAATCAAGTAGCTATATTTTCATAAATCAAATAATTAATTATATACCAATAATTATTAGTACTCTAATAACTATTAATTATATCAAAATTAATTATTTAAACATGATGCAAGTATATTTAAATAATAATTATTCATTATTTTTTACTATGTATAATAACATAATTATATATATTGTGTATAATTAATCAATTAGATTATAATAACAATTAATTATATCAAAACTAATTTGTTAACTATCATTTAAATATAAGTATATTTAAATTATAGGATGAAAAATATTTAGTAAAAAAGCATCCTACTGAATGAATAATATAAAATAAATCACACCTTTGACTGTTAGAATAAGAATTAAAAAAATCACGCCTGACTGAAGAATAAATACTAACTATTATTTAAGTATAGTATATTTAAATTATAGGATGAAAAAATATTCAGTAGAAAACTATACAACATCCGAAATGAATAACATAAACAAATCATGCCTGTGATTGTTAAGAACAAGAATAAAAAAAATCATACGAGACAGGAATAAATATCGGTAAAAAAAAGGCAAAAAAATTAACCGTTAGATCACAAGTCTGGCGGATGAATCCAAAACCACAGTTACAAGGGTTTCCATAATGGATTCTTCCTCTACAGTGGGGTCTGCCAAGATGTAATTTTTGCAAAGTATGCATGTCAAGGAAAAAGGTATATTGTTGAGAGTGAGCTTCTTCTTCCCTGAGTTAACTGGTTCCTCTCCCAGCTTCCTGCTCTCATCTCCATCCAACAAGACTACTATTTTCCCATTATCAGTCAATGAAACTGTGGTTGCAGGACTGTGTTGAGGGGCATGTTATGAGCTAAGTCCAATCTCCTAAGGAAAGGGTTAAAAACACATAAAAGAGAAAAGTGCTCAATGCGTAAGTGGAGAGGTTGAAATCAATAATAATTCAAAGGTAGTAACCAAAACTAGCAGCTTAGCTACATCACTCCAGGAAACAATAATAATGTTATTCATAGCTAGAGACTTCAAAGAGGATGTCATCACTTCTAAAAGTTCATATTTCTCATACGTCAGGTTTGGCAAGGTGTGGTAGTATGTCATCTACTATCAATAGAAAATTATTCACTGAAGGAAGAAAAAGAAATTCGGTTACATAAAGCATTGCTTTATGATTGATTCATAAAATTAGACCTGATCATTTAGGACAATTCAGGCAATACAGAACATTACATTGGACAGCTGTTTTGCCCAAGTACCAAGACATTGTCGTTATTCCTGTCTCCATCTTACCCCAAATCCATCTTACACACTCAGCTCACTTGAACTGAAACAAAGCTACTTTAATTGGAATCAAGGCACAAAAGGAGACCTGTCGGACATAAGCTTATCCTTTCTATTACATTGGACAGCTGTTTTGCCCAAGTACCAATTCCATCTTACCCAAAATCCATCTTACACACTCAGCTCACTTGAACTGAAACAAAGCTACTTTAATTGGAATCAAGGCACGAAAGGAGAACTATCAGACATAAGCTTATCCTTTCTATCACGAATTGGTTTCCACATCCTCAAAGTATGAGAACATAATGTCAGCGAAACACTGAATAACACTGTGATTCTGACATGAGAATGCAGATCAATTAATACAATTTTCAGAATCTATTTAATTCAGTTCAGAACAAATGCCTAAGAGAAGTATGTAGCAAGTACAGGGACATGAAATTTAAACAGGAAAAGGGAAAGATAACTCTAAATCTAGACACTATATATTAATAATCTAAACTATTAATTCTGATATGAGAATTAAGACCAATTATCATAATTGATGAAACTCTAGTTTCCTTCACCACAAAGAGCTGATAGACATCTAGCAAAAAAGCACGGGTGCATGATATTTAAGCAAGTTAACTTTCTCTACCACACTTGTTTGGTTTGGGATCACATGTTCCAACAGAGAACACTTGATTCCAATCACCAAAAGGATGCAATCTTACAATGAGAGAAGGCAGCAATTGCAGAAAGTAATGCAGCATCAAAGAGAGCACCGTCAGCATCCAAGCAGTAGATGTCCTGCAGACACAAACACTTCATGTTTATTTTCCATCCAAAGAAGAAAATTTCTTGAAAATTGTCTCAAATAACTTTCTTACGAAATTAGGGGTCAGCAAGGGCTGATTTAGATTTGTCCTAGTCAAGAAAACTACAATAACTATCAAATGATTTCATAATCATGAGAAGATAAAAAATAATAATGAAAACTTTTCACTGGGGAAAATAAAAATTTCACGTAAAATAATGTTCAAGATTTAGTTGGTACATAAAAATAGTATATAAATTAAAATTATTCCATGTTTTCAGCAGGAGGAAATTGCTACCATTATCCTTACGCGGATCTGTTCGTAGATCAGTGCCCATTCTTTTTATTATAGTGGATGTCACATAGAAGGAAAAAGGAAAAACTAATTCAACATTGTATATATGTTTAAAAGAAAAGACAGTCGAAACTTGTCACCTTAATATCGTAGGTGAAGAGGAAGGGGGAAATTGCAGAGATTGTGACACTTACCAGGTAAGCCATCCAAGCAGCTTTCCCATGTATTAAACACAGCTCCTTCAAATTAATCATCCCAGAACTGTGTTAACAAACATAAGTAGTTGTTATAAAACAGAAACCAAACAAGGATAGGAAGGCACCATCTTGAATAAAAATTGTTCAACAAAAGAAGGAATAAAAAGCAGACATGAGATTTCAATGACTTAGTTAAGCAGTATGAAATTCTGTTAAAAAATACTTAAGCAACAGTTCTACTTATGAATGCATCAGAAGTCATCTCCACATTAGCTCAGCAATTTCAATTGAAGGAAACCAACTAAAAGGAAAAGAAGAAGTGATCAATCAACATTTATCACAACGGTCAGATCTCCTACCATCATGGATATGCCCCAAATAAAATACATAATAAAGAATAAATGAGACAGTAGAACAATGAATTACGGTTTTGGAATGCTGAAACTCAAAGAGCTTTTGTCACATTAAGAAACTAAGGAACTTAAGAAAGCGCAAGCAAAACCTTAAACAAGACAAAGGCTAACAATTTTAGGTCCATAATAATCTGCTCTCATTGTAAATGTAGCCTCACAAACAGTGGCCACAACTTCAAGATCTGAGAGCAACAATTTCAAACATAGTTCTCCAAACAGCAGGCAACTCAGTAACTTTTTCTCACAGGTAGCAAGGTTTGTTTTCCTTGTTGATATGTACATTTTCATGCAGCTATGAGATTTTACAAAAATTATAGCATAAAGCAACTGTCAAATAAACATCCTGCAATGGCTCAAAATAAGTATTTACAAGTTAACCAGCTCGTTAATTTTTATCCTGTGACCGTCCTAATTCTCTACGTAATTTTAACTTTTACTTTAAAACTTGTTCCATCCTTTTCTCTTTCATCTTAGAGTGATTTTGGTTGCTTTCCCCGCTCTTGCTCTCTTCTCCTCCTTCTAGTTGGCTTTATGGTATTACAAAGAGAGAAAATTTGAGTTACATCTATTCTACTCCCACCTCCCATTTAACTCTTCACCATCTTTCTAGAAATTTCCAAATCCTTACTACCA
>JANZLC010000012.1:0-21885 GCA_026413385.1 Erythroxylum gracilipes
TTGTTTAATATACTTTAAATAATATTTATATGTATAAATAATTTTTATTATAAAATAAAATATAGTTAAAATTAAAAGTATTTTTATTTTATGTTGTCAAACAGTCTACTGTATGAAACTATTTTTAAAAAGTTCTTTTTAAAATAACAACCAAACAGTTAACTAACTTCTTAGAAAAATTCTTCTAAAAAAAAACTTTACAAACAAAAGAGCTATTAGTATAAGCCTCACAAAAAAATTCTTCAAAAAAAAATTACCGATAAAAGCTTTACTGAGATGGTCATTTGTAAACGGAAAGTATCGAGTTCGAGTGGGGGTAAAATCCTTTTAATAAAAAAAATATCTACGTACAATTAATGCTCATCGTTCGGTTGGAATATATTATCTTTATTTTTTTACTTTCTAAAGTTAATGTTGAAGATATAACTTTATCTCCATTGGGATGACTCTTTCAACATTGGCTTGCTCAGAATCTCCCCAGGCGAAGACTCAACAAGTGATTCTTGAAGCTTGCGGTGATGGTGAAACCGACTAACTCCTTTTGACCTTGGACCAAGTAGAGACTTCTGTCTTCGGGACATCCTGCAGTGTTTCTCAAGTTTTTCCTAATAATATTAATAGTAAGAATCTTAGTTTAGCTTATTTATCCATTTCACGTCAAAGTTTAAACGCCTACCCTGACTTAGCGCCTAAAAATAACAAAGAATACACGTAATATAAATATTAGACTTAAATTAATCAAATATTATTTATAGAAAAATTTAATTTATTCCTTGAATTTAATTTGACTAATTAAATTCGATTCAAAATAATAATTTATTATAATCAATTTAAATTTATTAATTTAACCCAAATTTAATGAATGTTTATCAAATTTAAAACCTAAATTAAGTTATCATATTAATAACATTTGATTAGTTAACTTGTGATATTTATATTACGTATATTTTATAGTTATTTTTTAATCGAAATTAAATAAATATAATTTTAAAAACTGAAAATAGGAAAAAATTCAAAAATTATAATTTTTTTCTAAATTTCTTAAATTATAAGATATGTCTATTTTACTTTACAAAAGTTTGTAAAAGCCAAATCATGGTTAAAGTTGAACTTTGTTTAAAATCTTTTTTTTTAACCTTAAATAAAGTTTAAAAGATTAATATATGGAGGCCATGGCCATCCACTTTGCCGGCGTCATGCCACGCATTGGTTGAGTCATGACGAAAAAGAAAGCATGTGACTAGCAAAAGAAAAAAAGCAAAACTAAAAGAGGATAAGTTCATTAGACGATAAGGTATCGTATCAGCTCTCCACCGCCGAAAGCTTTTGTACATTTTAAGCTGAGGTATGTTGAGAATGTATCGGATTCCATGCTTTTGTCTAACGAGTTATTTTAGTGTAGTAGTCCTCCTGAAAAAGTGCATGATGAGTCCTTTGAACACGCTTTGGCTTTTTACTAATATTTTCTTCTTAGAAAGATAATATTATTAATTAAAATAAGAATTGACCGTTTAATTAAATCAATTAATTTTTAATTGATCAAGTTTGAGTTTATTAAATTAAAGTCGGAGTTCAAATTTAAAATTTATAAATTTTTAATTGTAAATTCAAGACAAAAATGTTAAAAATAAAAATATTTAAAATTCTAATTCAAATTCAAAATTTTTATTTGATTTATGATCTAACTAACATGTAATTTTTTATTAAAATTTTAAATTTCGCTGGAATTTTATAATATTGTATTCTATCCTATAATTTAAATTCATTATCCTGGCCAATTTTAAGATTGTTTTATTTTTCTAATAATATTTACTCATGTTTAAACTTATTTTTATAGTTTCTATTGTTAATAAAGACTCTTATTAAAATTAGTGGTTATTATCTCATAAATACTCGTATTTTCATAATTTTTAAAAAATATTAAATAAGACTTTTATTGATATTTGATAAACTTTAAGGATCTGATCTAAGAACCTACGGTCACTACCTTTTAAATGCGCACTAGATAAACCTTCGAATTGGCACAATAATCTGTAAATTATGTCAACTAGGTACTCCGTACGTACAAGCTCGATCAAGAGAGCGTAGAGAAAGGAATCGAACACAAGATCTTTTGATCTCATGCCCCTCCACTCTACCAACTCGACCACTCTTACAAGACTTTAAGGATCTAATTCGAATGCCAGCCTCATTTTAAACTTATTTATATGTCATAATTCATGGTTGAAGTCACTGGCTTATATAAGAAGAAAAATGAAAATAGTTTGAAAACAGTCTTCTAATTAATTAAAAATAATACTTTATGTTATTGGATTTCTTCAAATATCTCCTAATTAATTAAAAATAATATTGTATGCTATTGGATTTCTTCGAATATCTCCTGATCTTGTGTATTAACATGATTTTCACATAATTTATTGTTAATGTGCCAATTTGGAAATAATGAATTTATCGGAAATAGTCTTTATACGCATTTTAACAAGACTCTCACAAGAACTCCTCTTTTTACTTTGTTCATGAAATATAAAACGTAAAAAAACGATCCTGTATGTGCATATGTATATATGTGTAGGCTCGTAGAATACGTGTAAGCAATTAACTTAAATCATTATTTATTAGAGAATCTCATATTGTCTAGATATGAAAATATTAAAGGGTTTATAAGTAGTAAGAGTTAATTACCTAAACAATTAATTATAGTTAGTTAGACAATAATTGACCCCAACTCAATTCTTATTAATAGAATCTACACTCTGTCTATATTAAAAAATTCAATATTATTAGTTTTGTCCTAATATCACATTCAATGTGATTATTAAGATTTTAAGATTGCTTTTTTTCATATTATTTACTCATTTTTAAACTTATTTTTATAATTTCTATTGTTAACAAAGACTCTTATTAAAATTAGTGGCCATTATCTCGAAAATATTCGTATTTTTATATATATTTTAAAATATTAAATAGAACTTTTATTGATATTTGATAAACTTAAAGGATCTAATCGAATGCCAGCCTCATTTTAACCTGGACCTGGCGCAGCCTTTTCTGTTTACTAATTACCTGTGGGCGGGTCAAAGTCCCGGTCAGATAAGTCAAAAAAGTTTCATCGGGTTTTATAAACAAGATGATACCTTCAACTTCTTTTACATCGTAAAGAATGTTTTTTTAAACGAAGTCTTAATTTAAATTTAACTTAAATTTTAAAAGAATATTATTTTTTAATAATTTTAGATAATTTTAAATTGAATCGACTCATTAAATCTTAGTTGAAATTTATTTCAAAACTCTAAAATAATTTTAAAATTCAAATCTAATACAAATTTTATTTATTATTTATTAATTTTTAAGGTTCTTAAGATATTCTGTACAATCCTTCAGCCGAGGTCCACGAATATGCAGTTATCAAACTTATTCAAACTCCAGGAAAACAAAACCAAAACTAAAACCCAGTTTTTTTTTTTTCTTAAAGTGAAAAGGACGAAAACATATTAAGTAACAAAACGGGGCCAACAGAGGTCCGATAAATTTTTGAAGAGGATTAAGTGACACCCAATAAATATGGTAGCAAAATAGGTAATTCTTAGGGTCAACTGCAAAGCGTAAGTGGCCAACCAATCTACACTTCCCTTGCTTTCTCGATAGACAAGATGATGAATAACAATCCAATTCTTAATGAGCTATGCCGGATGATGAAATTAAGAGCCCGAGATCGTCGATCTGAAAAAGAGAGAATATCGAAGACGGCTTTAGCATCTATATGCCCATGTTTTCATACGCCCGTGATTTCTCATATTCACAAACTTTTTTTTTTAATGTAGCATTTGGTCTTTTTAAGTAATCCATGCCTTCTAAATACGATACAGTGACAGAGGGAGACAGCGATCGGTGACAATGACAGATGATGGCGGCTAATAAAGATAAGAGGGACCACAAATAAAATCAAACCTATTTTAATTATTAAATTAAATTAAACTAAAAAATTTAATTAAAAAGATGTTGTAAAAATCTAATCTATTGACTTTATAATTGGCTTAGGATGAAACTGTCTTTTCCAAACACGTAACTTTATTATTTTAATCTGTAACGAATAATATAAGCCCTTTTTTAATCCCAGCTTAGCCGGATTATTTTTAAACCTCTAAAACCTCACTTAAACAATTCTAGGGAGGTAAATTTGGAACCTCAAAATTTTCCAAATTTTTACCTAGCATGTATATTTCTGCACATAAGGAACTATTATATACTTAATTGATCGACTGTTGATTGATCATTAGCCCTTCTACTTAGCATCAAGTTCTCAGTAGCCCTCAAATTTTCTAGTAGTTTTAACTCTCACACTCTCACTAGAAGCAAAACATCCATAATTGATCCAATAAAAAATTTTGCTCAAAGAATTAGAGGATCGTTAGTTAAGAAAATATCTCATTTCTTTTTTTTTTATATATAACTCGAACTCAAGACCTTATGAAGAGCCTTAAGTAGGGTTTTAAAACTTGGACCGGACCGGCCGGTTCGACCGGTGATCGGTCAGCCGACCGGTCCGGGTGAAACCAAAATGTGAACCGGTCAAAACTGGTCAATTTGGCCGATTTTGACCGGTCTGACCGGTTCGGTTACTGTTTAATTTTTTTTAAAAAATATTTTTAATATTATATATAATTAAATATAATTATTACATAATTATTACGTCACACCGGTTCGACCGGTGGTTGAACCGATCAAACCGGTCAAATCGATAATCAGTAAAGTTACCGATTTAATGACCGGTCTGATTTTAAGAACATTGGCCTTTTAAGTAAAAAAGATAAGGTCAATTGAGTCACTTCTCGTTGTCGAATAATATAAGCCTATTTGTAACTATCTGAAGAGCATCTTCTGCAGGAAACTGATGAGACTTCTGAACATAATCCCTCTGTAAGTAATTTTGCCTTGAACACACGAACCGCCGCTTGACATTCCTTTTTTTTATCAGACTTGCGGAAGTCTGGATTGTTCAGGAATTAGAGTTCATGAAATGGTGGCGTAAGAGTCTCAGAAAGTTGGTAGCTGGTAATTGTAGCCTGGCAGAACGCACAGAAGTTCCTCTGCAATAAAGGCCATATGTCAAGAAAACTTCTCTGTATCAGCCAATAGATTTGAGCTTATCTTTACTGAAGCGGATGATTCCCTAAAGCCCAATTATGCAGGGAAGATGAACTTGACTGTTGATGAAAAATGATTTTGCTAACTGTTTAACCCTGCATCAGGAAACTCGAAACCTGACAAACTTAAACCTGCGTCAGGAAATTCTGCATCTTGACTAAAGACAACTCATATGGGTTTAGTGCTGGATATGATATCTTATCTAAAATCTTAAATCTTAAGTTACGAGTTCACCGTGACTTACGTATGAGACAGGTTTTGCGTAAGCTGAAGAATTTATAATGGTTACGTTCTGTCGATTCTCCCGGTTAGCTGCTGTGAAATGCCTTCAACCCAAATTTCAATCACTCTTGAATTAGAAAATGAACGTGCGTTTATCATTTGCTTTGGGCAGCTGTTCTGTTATTGTTGGGACTTGAATGGATTATATCACTGTTGCTCTGTGTGATGTGACGAGGGTTCAGATGTTCCGCTTCCGTTTCAACTATATTTTTACCCTCAATGCTACGTCGTTTTATGCGAGTAACATGCACAGAGGATTCGTGCCGTCACGGGTGACTCATTCATGTTCTTGAACTTTCTGTCAATATTCGTGAATTTCACATACCTGCCTATTTGTTTGTTAATCATAACACAACAATTGAACCACGACAGAACTCAGAATTGGCATGAACGTTAAAATTTGAAGTATCTCCATCATAAAATACTCTTTTCCATTATAGAAACTGCATCGTGTATAGTGATTGATGTTTTTACAATACATGACAAGCAATTTATTGTTTGTTTCACCAGAAAAATGACACATTCGACATCATTGTAACTCAGAATCATGCACTAAAGACGCACCTTGTGGCCGCCCCATTTTCTTATTCTTCCTCACACACTGTCCTTGGCTGCCTTGAATTGGACGGCCATAATGCAGTAATGCACGCTGATTATGTGGTTAATTTTTAAAAAGAGTTTGTATCCAACAAAATATATATTTTAACATTTTGTGTTAAAATTTTGAGAGATACTTGGTTGATGGATTTAAGAAGAGGCTAACAGGTAAGGTAAGGAATAAAAAGTGAGTAATTGGTTGTTGATTATGGCAGTAGTTTGATATCGAATCCTCCATATCCTCTATTTAGTAGAAGAATGAAACTCATTCTTTAATAGTGCCTCTTTTTTTAAATTTTTTTTAAAAATTTAATTAATTAAAAATTAATTAATTACAATATAATTCATTCATTAATTACAATATTGTAATTAATTAATTAAAATAATATAATAATGTATTCATTAAATTAAAATATTGTAATTAATTAATTAATTACTTAATTATAATATAATAAATTTTATTTTTTAATATTTTTTCAAACCAACTATTAATAGTAATCATTCATTCCTCTTAACCAACCATCATAATTACTATTATCATTCTTTATTATATTCATTTTCATTCCTATTACTAGTTTCTATGCGAACTAACCGTCCTCTTAGTTTAGAAACATTATTTTTATTAATTGGATGTAAAAATAACTTTTATATAAAAAGTAAATTATTATTCCTTAATAAGCTTTATAATAAAATTATAAATATGATAAAATGAATTTTTCCCTTAATTACCTTGAATTGAATTAGCAATTTCGTCAGCATTTTTTTTCAACGATGGTGAAAGAAATTTTTTTAAAAAAAAGGAGGCACAAAACAAAAGAAAAAGGTTAAAAACCAAAGAGGATAATCCAACGGTGATAATTAAAATGCAAGAACATTGGCCCACCCACTCCCAACTACTACAGATGATATCTAACCGACATCATCCATCTCTCCACGTGTCGCGCATTCACCACCTTCCCTTCAATATCGACTTCGCCATCCTATCTTCTTTTCCACCATCTTCAATTCTCTATCTTTCTCTAACCGTGAAGGAATAGGCAATTCAAGTATTCATCACAATTTCTCCGATCTATCTTCGATTTCAGAACTTCTAGGGCTGGGGTTTCTCATAATTCACATCCATTCCCTCTTTCTTTTTTTCTTCTTTTAAATCTGATTATAATATCCTTTTATTCCTTGGTGATCGATTCGACTGCTTTGTTTTTCTCCCCCTCGTATGATGGTGGTTTCTGTTGGGAATCACAATCTGATAGCTGCCAAATCGATTTCTTGCATCTCCGTTACGTCTTTCTGTAAAAGTTTACTGCTTTGTCTACCGATTCGGAGGAGCGATCACGGTTCTATTTAGGTCTATGGTGGATTGATCGAAGATTCGTGCATCGCGTCGCAGTTGTTTGTTTGGTGTACAGACTATTTTACTGGAAATTACTGCTTGCTCGGTTTCGGATATTGGGTGAAATATGATTATTGAGGAATTAGAAGGGAATGAGGTGGAGAGAGGCGAGGAGGAGAAATCCTCACGCGTAATTGTTGGGCATAATTGCGAAGATGGCTTTGTCTCGTGGGATGCGAAAAGGGTTTTGATTGGAGCCGGGGCTCGGGCTTTGTTTTACCCCACTTTGATGTATAATGTTGTTAGGAACAAGTTTCAGACTGAGTTTCGCTGGTGGGATCGGGTTCATGAGGTACCATTTGTTTTCGTTTGGGTTTCCAGTTCAATTGTTTGAGCTCCCAATGTATTTGTGAATATATGGCAGCTTTTTGATGCATATTTTTATGTATAACCGGTTAAAGCTTATTGAAATTCATACTTTTGCAGCGAATATTATTAGGTGCTGTGCCATTTCCTAGTGATGTCCCGCGCTTGAAGGAGCTCGGTGTTCGGGGGGTGATCACACTTAATGAGCCTTATGAGACTTTGGTTTCCACATCTCTCTATCAGGTGAGTGCCTTATAATTGTTTACGCAGTTATCGTGTGTGGAAAGGACCAGTGTCATGAGATTGTCTATAGTCATGAGTTTTTCCAACCACTGATGCAATTTGTGTCAGATATCAAACTTGATATCTATCTCTATTTGATTTTTGGTTCTGCATGCGCCAGTGAATGGCATTTCTCGTTCAGTTATTGATTATATTTGTTCTGAGATCATCCATCTGTAGATCTGTCAGCTCGAATTCGTTGCATCATACTATTGATTTAGTGTTTTTTTAACATTCCAATTCTATTTTTCAATGATTGCAGGCTCATGGCATTGATCACTTGGTGATTCCTACCCGAGACTACTGCTTTGCTCCCTCCTTGAGTGATATAATCCAAGCTGTAGACTTTATTCATGGTAAGCTTTTGAATGATTTGTAAAAAGCATCCAATATTTTGCATTAGATTATAATTGATTCTTCTTTGGTTCTGATGTTTCTTTTCACTCATCTTTTGAAGAGAATGTATTGCATGGACAAAGTACCTACGTTCATTGTAAAGCTGGTCGGGGACGCAGCACAACCATAGTTCTCTGTTATTTGGTCTGTCTTGAATGGACCTTTAATCATTCTAGCATTTTATTTTCATTGTAATGTTTGTCTCACATTGCAGAAAAATTTTCCTTTCTGGATGTAGGTTCATCATAATCGGATGACACCTGGTGCTGCATATGATTATGTGAGGTCAATCCGTCCTAGGGTGCTTCTAGCATCTGCTCAGTGGAAGGTAGTCTTCTTTTGGCAAAACGTATGACGCATGACAACACGTCTCTATGACGCATTTGCTGTGACTTGGGGCAAAATGTCCAGCAAAAGCTTTTCTTTATGTCATTTTAGATGTTATTTCTATTCTCATGGGGGTGGGGCGGCCATTGTAGAAAAGTAAACGAACATTTACATTTTTCAAGTAGTAAGCTGACTTTTGATAAATTTCTGACGTGGCTGCTTAATTATTTTGACTTATCACTCTTTGTTTGGAATTACAGGCTGTTCAGGAATACTATCAGCTTAAAGTCAAAAATGGTGACATCTGCATCAAGAAAACTGATTTAGTTATGAGAACTTTGAGGCCACCACCTTTGCAGGATCTTCTGGCCTTTGATGATGGCTCTGTAGTTGTTGTAACAAAAGCAGATCTTGATGGATATGATACGAGCATTCAATCAGATTCTGTGAGAAATGAGATATGGGCTGATTTTAGTGTTCTCTACCGTGTTCGAGTTGCTGGTCAAGCGGCTATGACTCGAATCTCTTGTCTCTGGCTGCGCTGCCAGACACATCAAAAGAATTTCAGCAAGCAACTAAACAGGAAAAGCAGCTGTTGCGTAGCAGCTGATCACTTGGGAGGTATCAGTGTGGACATCCATGTCTATTGAGGAGAATCACTTGTTTGCATGTAAGGCTGCGAAGCTCTTTCATTAACTTTTCTTACCATGTTCCCTTTCTCGTATGTAAGAGCGTGAATAATGTTTTGGTGGGGAGGACTCAAAACTTGGGTCTTTTTGCACCTCTTGTAAATTGAGTTTTTCTGCGTCTTGAATCAATGAAAAGAGCTTAATCTAATAATAATCATCACCGTGAAGTTCGTTACTTTATACTACATACAAGGGTGTCTGCGTCTTGAATCAATGAAAAGAGCTTAATCTAATAATAATCATCTCCGTGAAGTTCGTTACTTTATGCTACATACAAGGGTGAGGACACTGGATTTGGGAAACTATTTTTAAACCCGAGACAGTTTATGGAATGCTGCTAAGTGTTGGTCAGTTTCAAAAGAAACAAAACTAGGAAAACCAAAGCAAGAGAAGAAGACTTTAACAAGTAAATGAACGTGTACAGTGCATTCATGTTGCTAATGGATTAGCTCCCATCTAGGAAGCCATCCAAAAGGGTTTTGTTACAAATATAGCCTTCATTTTCCTGTTCTTAACCACTCCACAAGTAGTGACATGCATTTTAAGGTAAAGCCCGTCATAAATTGAACAGTAATGAATCATGCAAAGCAGATATATGTAACCAAATTATGCGTTAGACTGGATCGTTTTCCTCGGAGAGTCCAATGAGTTCCCTGAAAAAACTTTTAACTGATGCTGGCCACTCGTACGATGATAATCCGCCAAGCATCGTCTCCGTTGGCTCTTGATCATCAATGTCCGTCACTATCTGCATACTCTGGCTGTTTGGTTTCACCTTACGGGGCATTTTAACATTGGCTCTGTTCTCCCTTTGAGTTGATAAGTGATCCATCAAGTAAGGAACAACATGCTTTTTCATGTCGCTTGTTGAGATTCCAAGATGTCCTCCTGACAAGTTAAGGAAATGAACTCTTCCACCCTCATTTAAAGTTTTGAGACCAATCCAGTCCTCAAGGTAAAGCTTTGTCTGAAAACAATGTGAGAATACTGATTAAACTCCTGCTTCAACAAAAGCATTTATTATAAACAAAACAAAAACATAGTTAGCCTTTAATACAAAATAATTCAAACTCTTTGACATGGTGCAACAAGTACTTTATTCCAGGGGTTTAGGAAAGCCAAAAAAACTGAGCAGAAAGAATCGGTGATGTCAAATCGTACTTCACGTGAAAGTCTATTTTGTCTTCCATTTGTATTTGAATAGTTAGAAGACTGGTCAAATGGAATACTAACTGATTTTGGTTCACTTCTTAACAAAGGAAGCATTAAAAGAGCTCTTTATGAAGTTTACATCGTTTAACAATCTGTTTCAACCAACCTGTTGAGCTGGTAAGACTGGTTTGAAAGCACCATTTGGGTAGTAGCCGAACCAAGCTGTCTCCTTAGGTATCAAAACATTGTCATTCTCAAACTGTTGAAGTTTACAAAGATGGACATGAGGATACTTGTTAATTCAGGCTCAAAATTATTAAACAGTGTCAAAAAGATCATGGAAAACATGAAGAAGCTCGTTTGCTCACCATAATAAGAACCAGATTCTGCAAGCTGATGAATCTTTCCTTGTACATCGAGTTTCTCTGATCAGCAAGTTCGTTATTAAGCTTGGGAAGAAACCTGCACTTCTTCAGGTAGTCAGGGATGTCCTGGAAATCACGAAATATTTCTGAATGAAGATGACGAGTACTATAGTTACAGTATCTTTCTAAGGATATATAGAGAAGGAAAATTGAACCAATATTTCCATAGGAAGTTAGATGCAAAGCAAGTCTTTTCCTCAATATTTTCACTGAACTTCGAATTTTAGAATTATTAGCTGGATATTGAATGCTACAATTTGAATATGCTATAAGCAAGAGATCATGCACAAAAACAAGAAAACGTAACATTTTTTTGCACCTTGCTTTTATAAGGGTGATCAACTTACATTTGGAAATTTAAGATAGCCACTGGGAGCCAAGTGATCCTGCAATTTCCACACGTCAAATACAACTAATAGATACGCTTGCTATGGTCAGAAGAAATGTGAGGAGGCCATGCATACCTGGACATAGGCACTGTATATCTCTGACTTAATCAGTTTGTTTGCAATTAGGCAAAAAATACCAGACTGCAAAAGAAAATTTCTTTGAGCAAACCAGCAAGATAAAAAAGAATATGTTAAAAATTCTCTGCTAATTAAAAAAAAGTATCTATCTGACTTGAGATATAACATTTATACAAGAAAAAATGGCCATGATCTCAGTCATAATTTAATAATTTCCATCAGTGGACTAACAACAAAGTCGCTGTAATGAGAGCTGTGTCAGAATAAATGAAAATCTCGTAACCAGATCAACCTTCAAGACAAAAGAAATGAATCAGACAAGAAACCAACTGCACCACTGAGTCAATGGTTTCAGAGTAGTTTAGTTTATTAAAACATCGTGATTTCAGAAACTATTACATTACTTCAGAACCTGAAAATTGGGACTCATCAAGAAACTTTGAAATGTCTCCCAATAGGCAAAGATATCACAGAAAAAGAGCTATTCTCTGCTGTTCACATCAATAGAGAATGTGCCATCACCAAGCAGTAGCTGAAACCAGAGCCTCTGTTGTTCTAGAAATTTTATATGTATGTGGACTATAAAAGAAATCTTTGTGATAAATAATGATTTAAAGTCAAGTCAGATAGTACTTACACCACAAAGGGGAACAGAAGCAGTGCCGGCATGAGGTCCTGCTAGCGAAATAAAATTCTTAATCTGTTCAAAACCGAAAAAGGAATTACTTTAATGCTCACAAGCAAACAATCTATTTTCTGAGTGACTTGTCAAGTTTAGAACAATACATGGTAAACAACAACGAACTAGATTAAATACATGCTTGGTGAGACATTAATTGTTGCTGGCATTTAACAGGAATGAGATCGAATATCGAATAACCTCCATTGAATAATTTATTCGATATCTGGCCTCATTCCTGCTTAAGGCATCCCAAAACATCACCAGCACATGAATTTGCATTTCATATCAAACAAAGTAGTGTAAAAGATTCTTAGTTCTTACAGGAGGTCCACCATCACAAAATTCCAGCACTCCCCGCCCAATTAAGTTCCCCTGGAGCGAAATGGGGTAATTGCAAAAAGAGTCAAGACTTGAAAGTAATAGACTGATTGGTAATCTGCGGTAATCTTTCATCTAGGAAAATTTAAAGAATAGTAATTCCTTGTAATCAACCACTATACAGACTGATGTGGTTAATGTTCTAACTAAAGAAAATAGTATTAACTCTTAAAACAGGGGGTGGTCAAATTTTGTACCCATTAAGCAAATAGTCAAAACCACCTGAAATGTATTCACCACCTTGGGCAAGTTGGCAAAGTTGTGAAGTTAAAACTCTCAATTTGATAGTAAATGAAAGTTAAGAGAATAAGAATAGCAAGATGAAGCTATTATTATTATCAGCAGCCTACTTTTAAGTATGAGGTGCTTCAGGATAAGAGGTAAGGTACTAACTTGAGCTCTAAATCCACATGCAGCCGCAAATGAAACATGAACATGTTCTAATCACAAATTCTCAGGCAACTTCTATACATCTAGCAATTTTTTTGTTCATAAAAACATTGATGAAGTCATGTAGGAAGAAGGGTAGAGCAGCTGGATAGAATTAGGTGCTACAACACATACGGGCAAAATAATCCCAAAAGACTCAAAGATCAGTTATTACCTGGGACAGACCTACTATATTATAACCCTCATTTAAATCTTCCATCTCTTTCACCTGTACATGTAATTGTGAATAGATTAATTAGTAATATGCTAAAGAAAACACTACAAAATTGAATTATAATTACCCAGCCAGCATCCCCACCTTGTTGCAGACAGCCTTTGTCTGTGGAAACAAGATCAGGAGTTCAGATCATATGTGAGAACTATAAGTGTTTCTATATCATAACAAATGTGGTTATATATGCTTTCACCTGTTCCTCAAGTGGCATAAACCAGGAATCCCATGCCCCATCCCCAATTTCTCTGCAAAAATGTTGAGAATATTACAAACATTTCTGAGCAAATTATAATAATCGCAATAAAGTGGTACTTCCACATTGTAGCTGTCTCTAGATAATGGAACGAGAAGAAAGAACATTAATTTAAGTTACTGCTGGCGGGGTTATTGCATACTAATGTTTAAGAAAAAGTTATGGTATAGCTTGTATAGGAACTAAACTTTGTGCTCGCAGGTAGAGTCTCAGGAGCAAAACTAGTGTCCTTAGAATCTCTGACATTATTTAGCAAGCTATTATTCACATTCAAACATATATTAGTAAGCTTCATAAGACTATTAACCATATGCTATATGGACATACAAGCAATATCCTGGTGAGCCAGAATACTCAATGAGTTGCTCAGTAAATTGCTTTACTCCACGGTTCTTGCATTGATCTCCTATGCCTGTCAATAAAAGAATAATTGAGTAATAAAATAATATAAAACTAGGAATTAAATACTCTAGAACAGATCTATTATTACAAAATTCACCATGTTAATCTCCAATCAATAATGTTCCATAAACCAAGACATGATGGAGAAGGGTCCTACTTTAGAACAATGAATGGAAAAACTGGACTAGCATAATTAATTCATTTGTTCAATGGAAAAACTGGAATGATAGAAATGAAACAAATATTTAACAGAAAATAGCAATTGATGAGTTTCAGAACACTGCCGTTAGCATATCAAGTAAATGCTAAAGGCAAGAGCATTTTCTAATCATGGTATCTTCAGTGTGCCACCCAGAAAAAGAATCACATCTAATTAACGAAAGAACACATCATATTGAGGGAAGTTTATGACGAAACAATCTTGAAAGTTTGTGTGTTAAATGCAAAAGTTCATGTATAGCTTGTCATGGAGTAATCATCACAAGAACCAGTTACATCGAATAATTCGCTCAAGTAGCAACCCAATAGAAACGTTATCAGACTCCAAAATCATCCACTAAACAAACCCAGAAAGAGAAAACAACAGATCATCAGAAAACAAAAAAGAAAACCAGAAAAATCGTCATGGCGTAGACAATTACCATGGAGAACAATGAAGGGTATGGACTGAACAACAGGAAGAATCAAGAGGGCAAAATAAATGAAGGCAAAACCAATAGAAGGAAGGTGAAAGGCCATGACTTGGATGAAAATTCTGAGCTTTCTGATGATTTTGCAGCACAAAATGGAAACTTTAGCAGCTGCTGGTTGGCCCCAGGAACTTTTGAGATAAGAAGTGGGGGAATCAGGTGATCGAAGTGTAGACGAAAGAGTCACAACTTAAAATAAGTGGTAGTTGGTGATTGGGCAAAGCCGCAAAAGAGAAGCAAGCAAGGAGAGTATGACCCAATTAAAATCAACAGACATTTATTGTTTCCAAACTGAGATAAGTACTCAACAATGTCAGCAACTGGAGAGCACATTCACAGTGGAGATTATTCGGGAAACTGCTCAATTAGCACATGCCATTTGGGGGCCTCTTGCCCTTTGCTTTTTTAATGCTTTCTTTCTTTCTGTCTTCTTCTCTCTGGCTAGGTTCAGACTTCAGTTCTTGTCTGCCATAGGTCAGCAACCGCAATTTGCTCATCAAATGTTTATGATTAAACCCAAAGTTTTAAAATTATGATTTAGACTTAATCAAACCTTAATTAGAACTTTCAATAGTATCACTTAGACGAAACCTTACGGGTGGATCAACTACTGCCATTCTTATACGGCATTGAAAGTTCCAAGGGATAAGTATACGAGAATGATTCGGAAGATATTCATAGACGAAAAATTATTGATATATTATTTAATGCAATAAATTTAAATAATAGTGATGACAAACTTTTTCTAAAGGAGAAAAAGAATTATATCGAATGAGAAATTCAGTTTATACGATTTGAACGAATATTTGTTTTAAAGAAGTTTTATGTTTTTTATTTCTTTTACTTTTATAATTTTACTTGTATTTAATGCATATGTTAAATTTTGTATTTGTAATATAATATAAAACTTTTAATTATGAATATTTTTGTTTTAGATTTCACTTCTAGTATTTGTCAACACGAACTCTTATTGTAATATTTATAATCATAAAATTTGATTATCCTTTTATTTAATTTTGATGTGGTTATTCTTTATTATATAATATAATTATAATATTTTAAATACTTTGCATTATTCTTAGTTTTATGATTATCGATATTTTTCTTATATTAATTATAGTTATTGTTATATGTTAAATATGTGAAAAGTAATATTAATAGAAATAAAAAAGATAACTATTATTTCAAATTTATATTATTATGATTTCTAAAAATAATGTTGATAAAAAACTAAAAATATATATTGACTATTTTATAATTTTAAAAATTGTAAGACTATTTTTAAATTTGTTAAAATAACCCAAAATAGTACTTAGTATTGACCGGTACTAATAACATATCAGAACTAAATACGATATTGGTACAAATAGGATATTTATAACATCGGTTCAAATTATCTTAAAGATAATACAAAAATCACATAAATGTCATATTAAACAATTTTTAGGGATGGCAACGGGCCGTGTTAGGCTCGGGCAGTCGGATAGACCAACCCGGCCCAACCGATTATATATTTTTTAAAAAAGACATTATTTTATATCTTCTTGTCGGGTTGGCCGGACCACATTTGTTATCCCTAACAATTTTCCTCTAATTTGGCAACATCCACTTAGTTATGGTTCTTTACTTTATGGCATTCAAATACACCTAGAAAATTACTGATTTTCTTTGGATAATATATATTTTAAAAAGCGTTCAATTTTTTCATATTCTTTTAATTCAGTCTCAAATTTTTTAAGAATTTGAATTCAATGACTATTCTTTTAAATTTTGTATAAATCAAGTTAAAAGATTATTTCTACATGTATTAAATGACATGTGAATATCTATTAATCACATAATTTGATACTAAATTAAAAATTTTCAAAAGATTAGCAAATATTTAATTTATTACCTTTTTTCTTTACATAAACGGATAACAGCAAATCAAGGACTTTACATACTTATAATACAACATTACTTGTTTCGGTCAAATCGGCCTATGTTTTAGTTACTTTTTTTTGTTTGGTTAGCTTACGAGATGTTTTAGGAAGATTCGAATTATAAGAAGGCGCCTTTAAGTTATCTACTTTTAAATTAATCTCTATTCACATCGGACCAACTTGTAAGAAATAAAGCACCGGCCAAACAGATTTTTTTCATTCCTGTAACTGTCAACTCGAAAACTCTTCTTAAGAACTACTCAAATATGACACTGAGTCACTTCTTATGCATGTTTCTTTGGGCTCATTCGTTTCCTCAACATCTATGCCTTTTGCCATTCTAGATAATACAAAAGTTAAAGATAATACAAAAGTCACATAAATGTCACATTAAACAATTTTTTGGGATGGCAACGGGCCATGTTAGGCTTGGGCAGTCGGGTAGGCCGACCCGACCCAGTTCCAAATAATAATATGTAATGTTTTAAAAATCTAACCAATTCAACCAGTTTAATAGTAAAAACTTTAAATTATTTAATTTTTAGTTTGATCTTTAACTTTTTGATTTTATTTAGTTTAATAATCTTTGTTATTAAAAACTAATCAGATTATTAATTAATCAGTTAATTTTCATAAACTAATAAGTTTTTACAAATTAAAATAAGCAGATTAATTTTTATTTAACAGCCTTTTTCTAATTATTAATTAATCAATTAATTTTCATAAATTAATAAGTTTTTACAATTTAAAATAAATATATTAATTTTTATTTAACCATCTCCTTTTTAATTATTAATTAATCAGTTAATTTTCATAAATTCATAAGTTTTTACAAATTAAAATAAATCGATAAATTTTTATTTAACAGTTTCTTTTTTAATTAAACTTTAAAATTTTTGATGGGTAAGAATAGTCTTCTTCAATAATTTTTTACATTTTTACATTTTATTATTTTTAATCAATTTTATAACGGTCATTTTGAACATTAAATCTCTTAATTTGACTTTTACTTCGGTTTTAAAAAACTCTAATTAGGTCTTGCTTCTCTTTCTCTCTCTACGAGTGCAAATGTTGGTCTTGCCGTTTATGTGCAAGGTGAGGTCTAGGTATTATTTCAACGTTAATCTCTTTTAAATTTTCGTTTTAGCTTCGTAGATTCAGGGTTTCAAAGGCTCTCTATTTGGGATAAAGAAGACAGCGAGTTCGTTGTTTCTCTAGAGGATGTTCAGACGGAAGACTTTGTTGCGGTTCTTAAGGACGCACGAGGTAAGTTTGTGACTGCTATTTCAAGTTTTTTCTCTGCCCTGTTTGACCCAGTTCTTACCAAAATTATGTCCATAAGGGAAGCTCTTTCTCAGCTAAAAGACCAACAGCTTGCCAAGGTCATTGTGGAGTTGGATTGTTTGGCAGCTGCCCAATTAATATTAGCTCCTTTGCCAAATCGGTCTGAGATTGAAATTTTGACCCTTGACTGTTTATCATTCAAGCGACATTTCCTTCCCTTGTCCTTTCAATGGATGCGTAGGATTGCCAATAAGGCGGCTCATGCTTTAGCTAAGATAACCTTATTACATGCAAACTCACATCACTGGACTGATCGTCCTTCTTATTTAGTCTCCATTTTAAATTCAGATTGTTCGGCTTCTGTTATTGTTGAGAGGGAAAGGCTATTAGGTTCCGGGTGTACGGGATAAGTCTGTTGGCTTAGGTTAGTTTTCTTTGTCTTCCCTACCTTTGTCTGTTTTTTGCGCTAATGTTAATTTTATTAAAAAAACAAATTAAAAAATTAATTCTTAAAATTATTTAATTGTTTAAAAATTTACTTATACTTTCATTTAAAAATAACAATGAAGTACATATTACATAAACAACATTCACTTAAGGTGATTTTGTTTGAAGCAGTTAATTTGAATTTTAAAAATTTCTTTTGTTATTATGTTAGTATCAACATATACCTTTGGTATGGTGATTTTGTTGGAAGTAGTTAATTCAAATTTTTAGGAATTTTTAGTTATTCTACTAGCGTCAAATAAGGCAGATGATTTTTTGTTGTTGTACTTCCCAATTTCTAGGTAGAACGTTGAGAGTCTTCTTTTCTAACACGTTTTTGTTTAGTTGTAAAATTTAGGGGTTGTTTGTTTCTGTTTTTTTCTTCCATTTTTTGTTGCCGTTTTTGTAAAAAGAAAAACAGATAAGTAAAAAGTGTTTGGTTTACTCTTTTGTGATTTTTTGTTTCTGAAAATAAAAAACCACAATAGTTTTACAGAAACCAGAAAACATCGTTTCTCTGAATTTTGACAACATGTTTTTTCGACAGAAAAACAACATATCCCTATTTTCTATCTCGATTAATAATAATAATAATAATAATAAAAGTACAAAATTTATAATAATAATTAATAATTAATAATATTAATAAGATAATTAATTTGGTATATTAAAATTAATAATAAAATTAATAATATTAATAATAGTAAGTAGAAAATTTATAACAATAATTAATAATAAATAAATAAATAATAATAACAACAACAACAATAATAATAATAATAACTTATTAAAAATTAATAATAAATAAATAAATAAATAATAAGAATAAGAATAACTTAATAGTAATAATAATAAATTAATAATCATAATAATAACTTTTTAAAAATTAATAATAATAGGAATAACTTGTTAAAAATTAAAAATTAATAATAATAATGATAATCATTGTTATTAAATTAATAATAATAAGAATAACTTAATAATAATAATTAATTAATAAATAAATAAATAAAATATGACAAAAAGGGGTTGTTCACCCTTACATTGAAATGTAGAGTGCCTAAAAATGATTAAAGGCTAGAATAAATTCAAGGTATTATAGTGTGTGGAATGAATCTGTAATAGAAATTAAGTATCTTATGAAAGATGAATGAATTGATGGATCAACATCGAGGTTATAGAATATAGTGAAATAGACATGAAGAGAAGTGAATTATAGAAGAAAGGATGAAGTGTTTTTATGAGTGCCACCTTGGTAAAGTGTGGTCAGATTTGGAGAAAAGATAAGTTAAGCTATTATGAATTGGTTTGTACAAAAATTATTATGAGTTAGTGTTGCTGATGAAAGATGGATTGTCGGCTTGTGAAGTGAAAATCTGAATTATAATGAGAAATAGTTAAGATAGTGTGAAATTTTAATAAGAAATGGAACGAGTGATTGATTTCATGAACTAAAGTCAAGTGGAAGAAATAATTCGAGGGATGAAGCTCAATGAGAACTGAAGAAGAATATGTGGAAACAACAACCCTATCTTTACGGTCAATTTGATAAGAATTTTAAAGAAGAAATTCCTTTTAAGGAGGGGAGAATTGTAATATCCCATTACCCATATTGAGGCTAAAATTGTAAATGTGAGAGATTCACTGAGAGATTAGAAATGTGTTTCATGCTGATGCATTATGTGACATGCTCATGCATATTAATATTGAATCTTAGCACAAATGAAAATAATTATACATGCACTCATTAACATTCTGGGTATATTGAATAGTAGTGGGATAGATTGAGAATTGTGATTATATTGATTGAGTGTTGGATTTAGTGAGGGAAAATACATTGGAGAAGTTTATTGAGATTATATAATATGGAATTTTAGGACATCGGGGTCGAAAGTTAGGGTTCTTAAAAGGGAAGATGCTTAGGAGAAAAGATGTATCGTCTATAAGGATGATTCGTCTGTAAAGTTGTATCGTCTGTAAAGACGCTTCGTCTGTGATGACGTCATATCATCTGTAAGGCTGATTTGTTTGTAAAGTTGTGTCGTCTGTAAAGACACTTCGTTTGTGATGACATCATATCGTCTGTGATGACGTCATATAGTCTGTGAAGATGTATCGTCTGTAAGGATGATTCGTTTGTAAAGTTGTATCATCTATAAGCACACCAAAAGCATCTATAGCAGTAGCAGCAGATGATGAAGTCGATGATGAAAAGTGGATGGAATTAATAGATGAAGGTCGAGAGTGAGAGGTATTGGTGTCGATTATGGATGTGGAGTGACTTCATGTAGCTCTGTGATCGTTTGTGATAACCTAATTTAGTAGGTTTTTAAGTGATGGATAGGTGGGTCTGGTCGAATAGTGAGAGGATTTACTAAATATGGTTCGGGTTTCTGACAGTTCGCCACGGCGACAGATAAGTTCACCGCGACATACTTTTCTCGAAAGGTTTTTACTCTTTGCTGGATTCTTCGCCGTGACAAAATAATTAATTTTCGTCGTGGCAAACTTTTCCCAAAATTCAGCAGGAATCTTCATGTTTCACAGCGATGAACGTCCTGTAGCGACTTTACTCTTTTTGGCTTCATTTCAGCACATTGACTCCTTTCTCCTTGACTTTCTTACAATCATTAATAGTAATTTGCAGTATCAATTGTTCTCAGACAAATTAATAGTGTAATTAATATCAATTTGTAACAATTTTTACTATCAAGTTGCATAAAATAAAAGTACACATTCAAGGATTAATTTAAGCACAAAATCAAGAATTAGGGGTTAGAAAGTATGTTAAAAGCCATGAAAGTATCGCCAATTTATTTAGTGAACTTGGGTTGAATCAAATTCCCCCACACTTAGACCTTTGTACTCCTTGACAAAGTTTATAAGAATCAAAGAGACACAAATGTAAAAGGAAAATTCTAACCATGCTCAAAACATTAATAGGAAATTGGAAAAAATCACTTTCTCATAAATTAATCAAAGTAGACTGAAAGAGTGCTAAGAAAATAATCACTAAAAGAATTTAATCCAAGAGAATGAAAAAAAGAGATTTCACTCAAGGTAAGGTGTTTGCTCTCATCTCACTTGTGTTTAGAGATGTTTTCACTCTAAAATCCACTTAATCCATTCTCTACCATAAGCTTGTGACAGTCCTATTTCTCCACTAAAAGAACTATAATTTTGAAAAACAAGAGAACTTTTCAGGGTTGTAATGTACGGAAGTGTAGAACCCCACCCTCGCAAGACCCAAACCCGACATCGACGATGATATCCAAGTCTGTGCCCCGCGAGGGCGGCGTGCTAGACCATTCAATCACTTGAAAGTTAGTAACATTTTTTTTCACACAAAAAAACACAATACGCGGAAGACCATAATCAAATAGGGCATAAGCCCTTTTCAATCATACATTGGAATTTATAAAATTCCCATATGGCTAAATGGGCCCTTTTACAAAACAAACACTTTACTCATTTCAAAATACACATTTATACCAGAGTTGTGGAAATAACAATTCAATACAAAATTAAAGACATGCAATGCAGACGCGAACTGATCCCGACCTCTAATCTTCACTTGAAAGCTGTAGGTATACTCCCGTTGGCCTAACGGGGTATTCTTCTGATCCTGAAAAATATTTGCAAATTTTGGGTGAGTTTTGCGAAC
>JANZLC010000013.1:12841-23180 GCA_026413385.1 Erythroxylum gracilipes
GAAATTTGGAATTTGATTTTAGCATTTTGGTATTGAAAATTGGAAGTGGATTGGAAATAAAATTTAGAATTAGAATTGGATTGTAGAATTAGAATTGGATTGAAAATTAAATTTAGAATTGAAATTGGGTTTTGGCATTTTGTATTTTGAAATTGGAATTGAATTTTTGAATTGAAATGAAAATAAAAATTGATTGAATTGAATTGGAATTGGAATTGGAATTGGACTATTTTGCAATTTTTAAAAAGCTTAGGGACTATTTTATAAATTTAAAAAATATCCCGAAACGGTACCCGATACTGACTGGTACCGGTACAGTTCCGTTCCAGAGCCCAATCCGGTACCAAGCCCGGTACGGTATTCAGAATATTGTACTTGACCAGCCAGGAGATCAAAACGTGAACCCTTAAATTTTGCCCTTGTACCATCACTCTTCGGATTGTTTCCTTTCTTGGTAATCACCCGAGGTTTACGCTTGACCACCATCCACGATCCGTATTCCTCCGTCTCGACCCGTTTTACCAGCCGTCTCAAGGTCTGTTTTCTATTAGCCATTTGATCCATTATAAGTCCCTTACAATGAAACTACATGTACAATTGAATTATACCCACAGGACAGCTACCTTACGTTTCAGAAATTGTCTGTGATGCCAGAAGTTAATATCTTCATGGCATCAATGTACTTACGGACTTCCAAGTTCAAGTTTGACAATTTTGTCACAGCTTTGATTGATCATCACAAACCAAGTAGATCCTGCCCAGAAGATTTTCAAGAACAGAATTAGATTCTCACAGAAAAAGAGAAAGAACAGAATAAATTCTTAGACGCCTTTTTCCTACAAGCACGTAATGATTCTGCACAGACTACATACCATCAAGTTTATATTCTAGACCAAAATATAGCAGTTCTCTACTGAAACTGGAAGTTCCTGTGTTCGAGGATGAGTCATTCTGAGTTAACTATTCTGGTTCTCAATCTTCCTGCTACAGTGACTGTCTCCGACTTGAATATTTTTTTCTCCTACTGTGGCTTTGTTGAGAAGATAGACCTTCTCAAGTATTGGATTTTTAACAAACCTTTCAGCTTATTTTTGCCAGTCTATGTTTCGGAATAGTTGTTATTGTTTGGTAATTGGTATGTTGCAGAAACAAAGACCAATCCCAGTCTGCTTTAGTAACTTTCAGACAGCCATATGCTTTTCGGACTGCTCTTCTCCTGAATGTAAGGAACTAGAACGGAATCAAAATGATGATGTGATAGTATGTCATAGTTTCTAATCACAGTGATTTCAATGTTTCTATTCCTTTTTCTTTTTTCGAATTTTGCCGTCTCCCAATTTGAAGTTTCAATTTCGCTTGTCTTGGATTCGTGAACTTCTTAATTCAAATCTAAATTGGTTGGTAAATATTTTACATGGATTCTGCTAACTAATCTTGCTTGACGTCCTCTATTTTCTCTGCTTCATGCAAAATTCTGAAGCCAAAAGACTATAGTCATGATGAGTAAATTGAAGAACTGTTTTTATCACCTGTTTGCAGGACTGTGTCGTGGCTGGCAAGCAGATTCGCATTCTATCCGCAAAAGATATGGTGAGACTAGTGATTTTTATTGTTCATTCAAGCCTATTTCCTAGTTGCCCCAACAACCTTTTCATGTCAATTAATAGTTAGATAGACAGAATTCACCTAATTCTAAGTTCAGCTTCTGTATAACTAAGTATAGGAAGATATCAAGTTGAGATTTGTTTTGATTCTTCAATGAGCAGAAATTTGACAGATGAAACATCATAAAATTAATGTTCCGACATCAAGTTCGGCAGGAAGAAAAATTGCAGTTAATTGTACATCTTATCACTAATATTGGTAATTTGTTAAGCAAGTTCGTCAAGGTTCCACGAGCTGGATTAGATGAATGCATGATTTGTTGATCTTCTATAAACTGATGATATTGCTCACTTTCATTAATACATGACAATGGCAGATCAGTTAAATTCAGTTCGACCATGTATAATGACTACCCTCGTTTAACAGAACCATGAGACGAACATCATTGGTCTAGCAGCTGTGCAAGGAGGGGCAAGGCGAGATGTGCCTTCAGAGGAGTATGGAATGCAGAAGATGGTCATAGATGTGAGAGAAGGTAATTGCAAGCTCGCAGAGACAGGGAAAGTGCCGGTGGACAGAACAAAACTGGGAGTTGCAGAACGGATGGGTACCTCAAGCAAGAACAGTGGGTACGTCACCACTGGTGTTGCATGGTTATCTGTTGTACATGACAAGACCTCCAAGTACATCTCCAACCTGGGAACTAGGAAAAAGGATGACCCTAACTCTAGGAAGCAGAAGTAGTGATGATAAATGGATTGAACATGGACTCTCCATTTCTTAGAGCTTTCACAAGTTTGTAACATCAAATATGTAGAGACATAACGCTTGAGTGTGACTACTTCCATACCTTAAATTCCAGTTCAAACTGTCACAAAAGCGGAAGCTGTAGAAGCACTAGGACAAGAATTTAGACCGCAACTTCAAGGTTCGGTATAACTCTTGACTATATGTACATGATATCCCAAAGAAGTACAAACGTATGACTTTTATGAGCTAACAATCAAAGCTTCGAATAGACGCTTGAGGACCATAACAACCTGTTGACTTGGTGACCGAGTCAGTCTACTAAGAACGTACCTCTTACGGACTTGCTATTATAGGCTGTGATACTAGTTTATGATCTAAAGGAGATATCAGGAGAGAATTGAGTTAGCAACAGGGATGAAGGGTAGTGACGCAGAATGGACGTCCCTGGAATTGACACTCATGTCATGTAGACATCTGAAAGCCTTCAAAATTTTTCAGAAGCTATCGGTGTATGCTGTTGTCTCCATTTACAATGATGAACTGAAGAAGAAAGAACAGCGTCACAAGACGGCAGTTGACAGAGAAGGTGGTGGAAGCCCCGAGTGGAACGATTCCACCATGCACTTCGATCTCAAAACCATCTCATCCTCATCATCATCACTTCCTTTTCATCATCTCTACCTCAGATTCGATCTGTGTTGCGAAGGTGTCGTGTTTGGTAAGAGGGCTATCGGGCAAGTTTGTGTTCCGCTCAAGGATCTGATTAAGGAGTCGAGTGGCACAGACTTAACAAGGTCAGTGAGCTATCAGGTTCGAAGCAGTGACAGAAGGCCTAATGGAGTCTTGAGTTTCTCCTACAAGGTTCACCGGAATAACACTGATCCCGGAGACAAGAGAACTGATTCTCCGGTTGTGCCTAGAGGAACTCCACCTTCAGGTCACTACAATCAATCGGTCGATCATCAGCTTGATGTAGAAAAGATACAAAATGTTGAGTCACCTTATAAGGGTCGAACAAACTTGTATCCTTCTCTCCATGACATCTACATCACTCCCCCACCAATAACGTGTATTCCTGGCACCGATGAAGTGATGACTTATCCGGAGTTTTATCATTATCATCACCAAATTCCGACACAGGAAGCAATCAGTATGTTTTGTGTGCCAGCATCTTCTGTATCAGGGTATGGTCATGGGGTGTATAAAAATAACTATCATCCACATCCATTGACGGAGAATAATTATCATCCACATCCATTGACGGCGCCATTTCTGCAGATTGTTCCTGAGACTTACCAGTGCAGAACGGAGTCGATAGGTCATGGTAACGGTCAAAGTGGTCCTGGGGGTTGGGCGAATTAGTAGTGTCCATATGTTTAGCTAAGTTAGTTGGCAAGGAATAGACATGTATGGTGGAGGGTAGTTGTTGGCAATTGCATTCATAAATCTATTCCTAACGTTTTATCTTATCGTACTCCACCAAGTTGCTTAACGTAAATACAGTATTTCTTAGCCTCTCGTTTATTTTTCTGAAACTTTCAAGGCTCCTAAAGTCCGAACTTGATCGGGCCGTCCCACTGCCAATAAACAGCTTATACATGTTTTTTTTTTTAACAAAGGAGTAAAAAACAAACAAACAAATCCCATACAAAATATAAAAAAAAATCTCACTAGCGTAGTGTTCTGCGATATAAAGCTCCTTGCATGTCTCGATGGATGAACTTCATAACGACTATCAGAGGCTCCTGAAATATATGCAGTCCTAGGCTTGATAAGAAGGCTACAGAAGTCAAGCTATCGGCACGTTGACTCTCTTTTCGATAGGCATGTTGAAATTGCCCCTCTCATGTTCAGTGTATTAACTGACGGGTACCTGACACAAAAATTTTATCCTCAAACAATATTAAATTAGATGAAGAAAGAATGTTAATAACCTTTATTGAATCTACTTCGACGACAACTCGTCGATAGCCAAGCTCTCATATCAGTGTCAGACTCGAGTGAACTCTCCAGAGTTTGGCAGCCAAAGGCGAGCCCCCTCCAATGTTCTGCAGGAATCCACCACACCACTGACCTTGACAGTCTCTAATTAAGCCTCCAGCAGTAGCAAGGTTTGACCCTTGTTTAACCGCACCATTTGTATTCAATTTGACCCATCCCTCCGTCAGTTTGGTCCATCCAACTAAGTTACCCAAAGGCAATTCATATGCCTTAAACACGTGGCTTTCCACAGCTCTTGCCCTTACTATCCAATCAACGTAATCCATAACGACTCTAGTTCTTTCTTCTGACTAAACAAAGTCAACCTCAAAAAGGTTTTTGTTTCTCCATTGCCATAAAAACCAATAGGCGACGCCATAGATTGTAGCCCACTCTACCTGCTTCACTTATGACTGCTTCATAAGGTTAGATTTCACCCATGTCCCCTCATCCTATTGAAAAAAACTGGCATCAACCACTTCGGGAGGAAATTTGCACCAGAAGGATTTCACTCTAAGACAATTTCGCATTACATGCAAAGTTAACTCTTCTTAAACACAGAAGTGGCAACTGCTATCCGTTGTTATATGGTGAGCCACTCACTGTTGATTGGTCAGCAGTTTTCTTTTAGCTAATAGCCAAAGGAAAGACCTAATCCGCTGGGGCTCTGCCCATTTCCAGATTAACTCCCATAGCCTTTCATAAACGTCCGTGGTACTATCTTCTATTAAGTCATAAGCTGACGCCACTATGAACCCCCGTGTTTTGTTTGTCCCCACACCATTTTGTCTTCCTCCATGCATACTACATTAGGATGAATTGTCGCAATATCCATACAAACTGTGGGCGGGAGATATTGTTGGAACATATTCCAGTGCCAGGTGCCGACTTCATTAGCAAAATCTGAAATTGTAGTGTAGATAACGCTATCAGGAATTTGAGATGTCGCCACGAAAATTAATGGACCCCAAACATCCACCCAATTATCTAGCCATAAAAAATACGTCTCCCATTACCCAGATTTCATTTTAAACCTTGGCATACAAAACACCATGTTGCAGATATCCCCCTCCAAATTACCGATGCCCCTTTCCTATCTAGCATTTGAGGGATATGATATGCATCTAACCGATATTTTTCTCTCAGGATCTGGACCTATAAGGTTGTGGGTTTAGTAATCAAATCCTAGCCTAACTTTGTAAGTAACGCATCATTGGAAGAACGAATGCGTTTAATGCCCAGGCTCCCTGCTTTTTTTGGCTGATACACTACCGCCTAGTTAACTAAATGCATTTTCTGCTAATCGTCCATTGAACCCCATATAAAGTCCCTTATTATTTTATCCAAATCATCGCATAGTTGCCGCAGGAATCTCACCGTTTTCATCGTCAATATTGGGAGGGACGAAATTACTAATTGGGTTAAAGTAACATATCCCGTTAGAGACAAAACCCTTGCACGCCATCCTGCAAGTTTCTTTTATACTTTATCTAGGATGTATTGATAGGTATTTCTTGTTGTACGCTCGTGAATCAACGGAACTCCTAAATATTTTCCAAGATTGTTTATATATGTAATTTGTAGGGTTTGACTGAGACGACACACTTTTCTCGAGAAACGTTTTTAGGGAAAAACGAGTTTTAGCGGTATTAAGTTTTTATCCTGAAGCTTTGCAAAAAGACTTCAAAGTCTTTGCTATCACCTGCATCTGCAATTCCGTAGCTTCAGTAAACAGAATGAGGTCATCTGCAAAGAAAAGATGGGATATGGGAGGCCCTGTATGACTTAACTTTATCGGTTTTCAGTGCCCATGACCCACCTCCTTTGATATAAGGTGACCTAGCCACTTCATGCACATTATAAAAAGATAAGGCGAGAGCGAATCGCCTTGCCGAATACCCCTCAAAGGATTAAAGGGATCAGAAAAAAGGTGTCATGCCAAGCGACTTGCATTGACATCGTAGTCACACACTTCATAATGACACTGATTAAATTATTCAAGAACCCAATGTTCATTAAAGTCTTTTTAATAAAATCCCAACGAAGTTGGTCGTATGCTTTTTCCAAATCCACTTTAATAGTAAGATATCTTGTCTTCCCCTTCTTCTTTCGTATCGAATGAATTATCTCCTGAGCAATGATAATATTATCTATTATATGTCTGCCAGGTATAAAACTGCAGTGGTTCGCCTCCACGAGGTGATCGGGGTGGGCTTTCAAGCGATTCACAATAACTTTAGAAATAATCTTGTAAAGCACTGTACATAGGCTAATTGGTCGAAACTGAGAGATTTTTCGGAGAGGGGATTTTGGAGATCAATACCAGTATGGTTTGATTCATTTCCTACTCCCAGTGTTTTAAACGGAATACTTACTGAATAAAAGCCACCACTTCTGGCCCAACCTTACCCCATTTATTTTGAAAAAATAACACATTGAAACCATCTACCCTAAGGGCTTTATTGAGATTCATGTCAAAAACCACATTCTTGATTTTAGTTTTATGGACTAGAAGGGCCAGGTCATGAACCCTTTCTGCCAACATCAAATGAAAAGCTCCTGAAATCGGAAACCGATAATTATTCCCATCTTCGTTAGTATACAGCTGGACAAAAATGTCCTTGCTAAAAGTCGTAGTTGCTCTGGATCAGATATCATTGACCCATTGAAATCAATGAGCCTCTTTATCTTTATTTTCTTTCTTTTGGATAAAGTGATAGTGTGATAATAGTTAGTATTATGATCACCCTTCGATATCCATTCACACCGGTCTCACTGGTGCCAAAAAAGTTGCTCCTTACACAGCACCTGCATCAGTTCTCCACTCAGTTTTCCCTCAAAAGCTAAAAGCGAATCCAAATTTCCGACCTCCATTGCCCTCTGAATACCTTCCAACCGAGCTAAAAGTCTTTCTTTTCTGATGGAAGATATTGCCAAAGACTAACTTATTCCATCTCATAAGTTGGTTAGAGAATTGGGCTAAAGACTTACTCAATGTCTCCTCTGCTGGTAGCTAATGCTCTGCTACCACTTCATCAAAACCTGCATGTGTTAGCCAAGCATTTTGGAATTGAAACATTGGTACTCTTATTACTCTTGGTTTTGGTCTTTTTAAGTGGATCAGCATAAGCCTGTGGTCTAAACCAAGAAAGGGTAGATGATGATTCACTGTTTGAGGAAATTCTTTCATCTAAGACATAGAACCAAATACTCTATCCAGTCTAGCTTGTATTGTTCCTCTCTGCCAAGTAAACTTCAATCCAACAAAACCCAAATCATGTAGTCCACACCCATGCACCCATTCCCTGAACTATTTATACACCACCTGCACTGATGTGGCTCCATCCTTTTTATCTAAAAGCTCCATTTTAGCGTTAAAATCTCCTCCAACAAGCCCGGGTCTGTGAATAGAACGTCCTACCCATCTTAAAAAAGGCCAGAAAATGGTTTGAGAAGAAAATTGAGGGCTAGTGTAATTTGAGGTAAAATCAAAATAGCAAGAACCATACTTGACAGTGGTATGAATAAATTGACGATGAGCTATTACTACTGAGATATCAAAATCTTCCGTCCATAACATCCATATCCCTCTAGAAAAACCTTCAGCTTCTACCCGAAATGAATAATCAAAACCTAATGTAAGGACTACTTCGTTAGCCAGTGGTCCATTAATTCGGGTTTCCATCAAAACCAAAATATCAGGTTTGTAATTACTAATGTAATTACGCAATATGACATGGAAACAATTGTTAGATTATTTAATGACCCATGTGACTTATAGATTTGAGTTCTATGAAAAGCAGTCAAGATAATGGTTATTGGGTATTAAATAATAGATCTCAAATGGGTTGACCCTTTCCTTCTCTCTTTTAATTACCAAATGACATCTTGGTTGGTGGTGCTATATAAGTTTAAAAACTTATTGAATAGTTATGCTGAGCTATTGAAGAAACACATTAAAGAAAGAAGAAGAGAGGAAATCAACATCTTACGAAAAACAATCATGGATACAGGTACGCAAAAATCAATCGATCCATAATTGTCTTACAATTGGTATCAGAGCCATGGTGATTTATTTTCTACCGTGCATCGTTTCAGTATGATTGTATGAATGGAGTGTTGCATGATTATGTATTTTCCATGGCATTGTTTTCTTCATATACAAAATAGAAATAGAACACAAACAACCATTACTTGTTATTCTTTTTGGATATTAATAGAACTTCATGCGCAATACTTTATCAACATATTAAACAAAATATGGATGAATGGTTATGGATGGATTGTTTAAAAGTTCTAGAAATGAACATGAACTTTTGATGTTGATACGTATATATTGTCTAACCTTCGGTGTTGATATAACAATGCATAAGAGAACATAAACATGAAAACAAACCTTCGGTGTTGCTATAACATAAAACATGAAACAAACCTTCGGTGTTGCTACGAATGGAATGGAAACATGCTTTGTGTTTTGATGATTTTTAGATGTTAACTGACACATAATAATCATGAATGGATGGTTTAGATGAAGGGTAATACACAGTAGAGAAACTTGATAATATATGTAACATCCCGTCCCCATATGAAGGGTTAGGACCCAAAATCTTGGTACATGTGAGCTAAAAGGGAAATTAAGACAATGCATTTTCTTGTTCATGCATCATGTTATCATATATGCATATAAATATGGAATGTTTTCTTATAAAAAGTAGTACATGCAGTCATTGACAATTACCGGGTATAATTGATATTAAAGGTAATTTTATTGAAAATTAAGAGTTGATGGAGCAAAAAGAGTGATCTTGGTATGAGTAGTGATAAGGAAAGATTTAGAAACAAAATTTGTAGTGATCTGGAAAATGTAGACTAAGTATGCTTCGGTCTAGTAGCCATAACTTCTCCTCTGGTTATCCAAACGAGATGATTCTTGAATTGTATTAAACTAGAAATGTATGGCTACATTTTTATGAAGACATAAAATTTCAATTATATCTTTAAGAATCTCAAAAGTGGTCATGAAGTTAAGAATTGGGTGCAGTACGTTGGTGTATGAATGGACAATTTGTCTTTGGACTTAGGGGCAATTTTGGAATTGATATAAAACGATTTTAGCACACTTACCTTCTGGAAAGTTGTAGAGCATTATTTTATCTTTCCAATGGTATATAGCATGAAAATTTTGGATATCGGAGTCAAAAGTTATGATTCTTGTAAGTGGAGATGTTCTGGAAAGAAAAGCAGGCGAAGCAAAAACAGACGAAGCAAAAGTGAGACGAAGAAAAGCAGACGAAGCAAAAGCAGGCGAAGCAAAAGTGAGACAAAGAAAAGCAGACGAAGCAAATTTAGACGAAGTAAAAGCAAAATAAGCAAAAGTGAGACGAAGCAAAAGTGTGACGAAGCAAAAGTGAGACGAAGCAAAGTGAGACGAAGCAAAAGTGAGACGAAGAAAAAGTGAGATGATACAGAAGCAAGATGATAGAATTAGCCTTTGAGGTCTTCATAAAAGTTGTAGAAATAGACGTCCCCTTTCCAATGATCTAAACAAAGTCAATCCAACTTCTGTATCAAAAGTTATGGCATTCTTACTGTGACATGTACATTACAAGTGAGGGCATAAACTTGTTGGAGTATTTTGGCCATAACTTCTTCTCTGGACCTCCAAATGACCTGATTATTGAACCATTGGATTCTTAAGACATTTATCTACATCTCTAACAAGAATCAAAGCTGTTTGAAGTGAAATGAGATAGATTGAATGAAAAGAGTGATACGGGTACAGTGAGTGTGTTCTAAAAGGATATGAACTGGTGTTATTCTTCTGACCACACTTTGGTATTTTAATGATTTCTGGAGTTTTACATATCCAAATCAAATGAATTTTGATTTGTGATAAAATAGAGACATGGATTTAAAAATGGTATACCGAACTCAGAATCTAATTCATTCTCCAAGATGTCTAAAATTTAGATGGAAGTTATGCATAGTATACTGTTATGGACAA
>JANZLC010000014.1:0-13165 GCA_026413385.1 Erythroxylum gracilipes
ATGGAAGTAACTACAGATCTAGATTGCCAGAATTAGTTGAATGTGAAATTGAATTTCGGATTGATGAGTTAATTACCGAGAGTGTTTGGTTGATGGATTTAAGAAGAGGTTAATAGGTAAGGAACGAAAAGTGAGTAGTTAGTTGTTGATTATCATTATAGGGGTAATAGTTTGATATTTCATTTTTGAAGAATCTTCCGTACTCTCCATTTAATAGAAAAATAAAATTCATTTCTTAAGAGTGACTTTAAAAAATATTTTAAATAATAATTAATTAAGTAAAATATAATTAATTAATTAAAATATTTTATTAAATATAATAATTAATTCATTAATTATAATATAATTAATTAATTAATTACAATATAATTAATTAGAACACTGCAATTTGATTGATATATTATAATTAGCTAATTGTAATATAATTTATTAAATATAACTAATTAATTAATTAATTAAAATATAATAAATATTTATTTTTTAATATTTTTACAAACTAACTAATACCAATTGTAATTGTAATTGTAATGGTAATTATTTATTTTTCTTAACCAACCACAATAATTATAATGATAATATCTATTATCATTTTTTACTATATTCGATCTCATTTTTATTTTATTTCTATTACTATTTCTGTACGAACCACGGAAAAATTAAAAAAAGAACAATTCTTAGTCATCATTTATATTTTGCACGAAAAAATAGAAATATTAAGAACAAAGTTCAGATTTTCTGTCTAATATTATGGTGTTTTATTGTGTCAAATAAATCTTAATCATTTATTTATATAAATCTTACATAAATTTTACATAAATCCGTAAAATAAATGTGTGAGATTTTATGACACAGAAGCTTAGCACATAAAATTAGTACTATAAGAACGTGATCTTAAGGAAGCATTTGCCTCGGGTTTTGGTCAGTTACAGAATTCCTGTGCCTTTTTTCTCGTGAAAGGAATCTCCAGATCTTCTCTTACTAACTTTCAGAACCATATGTCAAATGATTTTGCACGGTAATACGGCTGAAATTAGTAGAAGTTACTTGCTAGTCTCTCATTTTGTGCGTATATCCAGAAAAAGCACAGAAAGAAGAAAAGGCATTCGAGGAGAACTGAGTCAGAAAAGAAAAGCATGCATGCCACTGAGTCTCAATTTGTAAAGTGAATGAAAAAAGGATCAAAGAGGAAGGGAATAAAGGAATGGCTAAGCTTCAAATTTGCTCACTCCTTCCCAAAACTTTCCTCTCTCTCACACTCTTCCTTAACCTCTAAGTTTTCTTCTCCTTCTTCTCCTTCTTCTTCTTCGTCACAAAAAGAACAGAAAACAAACAAAGAAAGGGATTTTGCTTAATCCCTCCTTTATTCTCACCCCTCTTCAATGGCCGATGCGAGCTACTACACCAAAGACCAACAGAGAAACCAGGCAAACCCTAGTAAGTTCTATACTCATTTCCTCTACAAAGCTCTCATAGTCTCAATCTTCTTAGTCATACTACCACTTTTCCCTTCGCAAGCTCCCGACTTCATTAACCAAACTTTGAAAACTAGAGGTTGGGAGTTTCTCCACCTTCTGTTTGTTGGTATAGCTGTCTCTTACGGTCTCTTCAGCAAGCGAAATGAAGAAACGGAAAAAGAGAACAATAACATCAACCTCCACTCCTCTAAGTTTGATAGTGCTCAATCGTATGTCTCTACATTCCTTCAGGTTTCATCGGTTTTTGATGATGAATCCGATAGCCCTCCTCGGTCTGACGGCAACAAGGTCCAAACGTGGAATAGTCAGTACTGCAGAAACGAGCCTGTGGTTGTGACTGAAGAACACCCTGTTGTCGATGAAGATCGTGGAAACCTTACAAGCTCGAGAATCGCTGAAAAGCCTCTCCTGTTGCCTGTTAGGAGCTTAAAATCGCGTGTAATCAATGAAAATGTTAACGAACGTAGAAAAGATTCTGTTGGTGTTTCTGGTTCTTTAAGTAGGTCAGGGTCCAAAAGATTTACAAGTAAAGGTGGAGGATTTGGAGGGTTGGATCATCAAGAATTGGTCGAGAAGTTGAAGGACAATGTGGTGCTTCCTTCTCCAATTCCATGGAGATCAAGATCAGGAAGAATGGAAATGAAAGAATCAGATAACCCTCTGAATAGTATATCTTCGTCGGAGGAACCCGAATTCAACAGATCTACTAGAGCTCAGGTGCCTCGATCACCCGCAACCAATTCAACTGCTTCTTCACCAAAACTGTCCTCCTCATCTTCGTTATCTTCTCCTAAGAAACTCTCTCCTGCAACTTCTTTCTCATTAGAGGCACAAGGAAAAAATGCGGAGGATTTTGTGAGAAAGAAGTATATCTATAGGTCTCCTCCTCCACCTCCTCCGCCGCCACCGCCGCCACTATCGCATGTGATCCGTAGTTCATCGTCAATGAAACCAACTTCTGTTGCTGTTGGTAATCATGATTTCAAACGAAGTCTCTCAATTGAGACAAAAGACTTGAATAGGAGACCAAACATATCCCTCCCGCAGTCTGTTAGAACAATCAGAAGCAATGAAACACTAGTTGGGCAATGGGAGGACACAGGGTTTAATAATGAGATCACTGGCAAGGCTAAGAAAATGTCCAAGGAAGTAGAACCAGGGTCTGACCGATCACCATTGAAGACAGAGAAGCCGAGCCACGAGAGCGTCCCTTACATGCAACGGCCATCTTTCAGGAGGTTTGCAGACGAAGAAAATCAAGAAATTGTGGAGAGTTTGGTGATGGAATCCTATGAGGACTCGGAAACAGAGCCTGAGGTCGAAGAAGATGTGATCACCGGCAACTCCCCGGTTTCAGGTCCGGCTGCAAGGACAAGAAACGAAGAAGAAGCTGTTTCTGGCGGTGCAGGTGATGTAGGACCTGACGTTGATAAGAAAGCTGACGAGTTCATAGCTAAGTTCAGGGAGCAGATTAGGCTTCAAAGGATAGCGTCTATCAAAAGATCGAGTGCACAAATTAGTAAGAAGAATCCAAAGTAACAACACTTTTCCAAGTAAGAATTTGGATTTTTTGTCTTCAAACATTGGTTTCCAGTTTTACTTGGACATACATAAATCAGAACGGCTAAGTTCCATGTAAAGTGCCAATCGAGTTTGGGAGATGCTTACTTTTCTCTGGTTCTTGTGGTATTCCCTTATTGAATAGTGGAATTCAATAAACATTTTTACGTTTGATCTTAAGACAACGATTCAACGAGTATAGCATCAGAAGAAGATGCATGCGAATTGCACACTTCTTGCATGTTGCCAGTAAGTAGGATGGCGGTAAGAAACGTCTGTTCTGCATTCCGGTTATAGAAGGATAAGACAAGTTTAGATTCAATCATATCTTTTTGTTTTTTGTCCCTGTATAGATCTAATCCTATTTTGTGTGGCTGGATAACTTTGTAACTGTGGTGTAAGCGAAGAAGCAACTTCTCTAATAGTTTCTAATCTAAAAGAAGTCCTAGAAGTCGACTAGGTTGGATTAAACTCAGTTCAAAGCATAGTTTGAATCGAACTGCAAAAAGAAAAGGAAGATTGAGAAATCAGATTGGCCTGCTTTAAATTTAAATGCAATATTTGAAAATAGATCAAACATCTAATTTAACTCTGGTTAGAGATCAACTACAAAATTAGGAAAAATTAGAAATTCAATATGACTTAATTGGGTATTGATTATAAATCAGGGAGTCAAATTGACCTAATCTAAGAAATATGGACTAATTTGGCCTTAGTTGCAAAATTAAAAAAAATCCTAAAAATCCATTTCATCTAAATCGGACTCAATTGCATAATTTTAGAAAGTTTGGAGATTGATTTAGACTAGTAAAGGACTCGGTTTTCCAAATGGAAAACTTGATTCCTTTAACCCCAAATGCATGGGGTTGAAATCTTCTGTCCCACTTACCCTGTGCAATTCATCCACAACCACAGAGTAGGGCTTGGGTAAGTGGGACAGAAGATTTGGTCCCAAATGCATGGAGCAGATAAAAAGGTCAAAACCAGGTAAACTCTAGATACAAAAAAAAAAGCCCAAAAAAAATAACAATTCAAGCTCCAGTTCAGGCTTGGATAACGAAACTCGAGCCCAAGTTAACGGCTTGACCTGTTGACATTGAGCCCGACCCAAAATAGTTTGTTAAGGCCGAACATGATCATGCCTGAATACTCAAACCCAAAAACACATTCAATCAAGCCGAACTTAATCTGTTGACTCCGAGCAAGTCAACAGATTAAGTTCCTAGCTCGAACTAATTTGCCATCCCTATTCTGCATTAGACCCGAGAGATTTACATCAAAATCTGCATTAGACCCGAGAGATTTACATCAAAATGGAAAATATCTAATGCTTCACAAATAGTTCCCAATAGATTTGGTAGTTGACTTCCGCAACAAGATTTTGAGCAGCTCCACATAACATTCCATAGACAACATCGTAAGGTAAAAAGGTCAAAAGTCTGAATGGTTGCTCACAAACTAACCAAATGATTGAACTCAGATTTCTTCAATCTGATACCAAACACATAACCTCAACAACAACAAAAAAGGGCCAGATTCGGCCCATCTGAGTAGAGTTTTCAGTTACTATAAGCTCAGGAACTCAGGCTTCAAAGTTTCAATTTTAGGATTAGAAGTAAAGCTCCCATCTTCTGAGCTTGAAAAGGGGAAATTAATACTCAAATGATAACAAGTTATTACCATCCTGAGTATCAAGTGATGGTTTAATGACCTGAAATATGTCAAACACAAACAACAACCACCATGGCCTCAGCAGTAAAAACGGCACAGGTCTGCAACCTTGTAAATGACACAACCAATTCAGACACAAGATTCATGACATGGGTGAAAATTCATCTCGTATCCCAAATAATAATAATGGAACATAAAGGAGAACAGATGCTAAGCACAATCCTATGTTGAAACCAAAATCTAATGCAATTTCAATACAGAAAACTAACATACAGGACAAAACAATCATCTACAAAAGGTTAAAATTTGAAATTTCCTATCTATATGCAACGAAATTGTGACATAATCTCATTTTTTTTCTGTGATAGGTCTCAGGGGGGGTTGTCATTTCTAAATGAAACAGAGTATGGCAACAAAAATGCAGAACGTGAAGTTGAAATTACGGCATAAAATATTTGACCTCATCTTGTCAAAGCTCAATAAAATTTGAGAAAATGTCTCGCTGAGAAAGGAGTGCGATCCCAATATAAACTCACATAATGGAGTGAAGTTTTGTGGCAAACCACTTGGCTTGCTTGCTAATCTGGCCCCCAACAGTGTAGGGAAGCCTGTAAGAGATAGCAAGTAATCATAAAAACAATAACAAACTTCTCAAGAAATAGATCACAGCTTGCAAAAGCACATCAACATTTGAGTGAACTCCAGGACGAAATTAAAAGAAACAAAATTCTGTCCAGTTATCCTTACTTTTATCAATCTTCCATAACTTACAGCTATAAAAATAATTAAAACCAAGTAACCTAACACCCCAAGAAGGAATACAAGGATGGTATGAAGAAATTATCTACCAAAGTATCCCTTTTTCCCCTTCCATTCGGGTTACTGCTTCACTCATTCACTACATATGTTGTACATCAAATTCAGCTCCAAGTATTGCAGGAGTAAGATATTTTAGATCTACGAGTTCTGTAGAACACCATAGAGATCCGATCGTCCATATCTACTTCTGCACTTAAAACACTTAACTCTATTAGACTCTGATATAATCAATAGAAACCAATATCAGACAAAGTAAGTATTTAGAAACAAGCACAAAACGAGTGCATGTCACCTGAATGAGAGATAGAGAGAGAACAAACCTTCCTATAAGGAACTAAGTGAGCTTCTTTAAGAAACTCTATTTCTGCAGCAAGCAAGATTACCATATCAGTGGCAATAAATAGCTAGTTTGAGGGTAAAATAAAGAGCATGGAAAGTAATATCAAACCTTCACAGGAAGATAGACCAGTCTATAATAATCAGGTCTCATCCCTGACATCCACAATCCAGGAAAAAGCGTCTAAACATGACACCGCAACAAGAAACATCATCAATCTCCGGAAAAACACAAAGAAAGATAAAAAATAGGAAGAAACCCAGAAACCAAAACGATGAATCAGTTAAAATAGAGACACAAGAACTGAAAATTTTTCTTACGTCAAGAACTTTTTGGACGTTCTTGGGACGTTTTCTGGGCCTCCTTCCAGGTCTAGACCCGGTCATAACAAATATGTCCTCTTCAATCTCATCCTTGGATAGAGGTATCCATAGTTTCCTTTCCTTCTTCTCCGCTCCTTCTGCAACTGACTCCGTCAGTCCCCTCAGCCTTGTCTGTTTCTGACATAAACCGATATCTCTACTCTCTCTCTGCTCATTCACTTGCATCGCCGCCACCGACGAGGCCGACTCCTTCAAAATGGGCTTCCTGGGTCTCAATTTCCACGGCCTCAAATTATCTTCCTCCTCCTCCTCCTCCTCCTCCACTCGCCTCTGCTTCCCCTGCCCTCCATCTTCCTCATCTCCGTTGTTTTCCGCCGCCTTCTGCGGCCTCTCCGGCGAGCCTTTCCTGGGTTTAGGAAGCATGGCAGAGCAGGAGGTGAAGGAGATCCTCTGGAGACGGGCAGAGCGGGATCCGACGCGCAGAGGAGGAGTTGGTCGTGGTTCAGCGTCGGATTCAGTTTCGGAGTCGGGAACTACAGGGGAGTTGGTGGCTCGTGGTTGGTGATGGTTGGCGGCGAGAGTGGTGGTCTGGCCCCATTTAAGGGAGAGAGGGAAGTTGTGAAGCGGCTGGGGCTTAGCTGTGGCCATTGTCAAGAAAAGAAGAAAGACCCCAAAAACAAAATATCACGAAAGACAAGAATTTTACAGAGAACACATGTATATGTATGTATGCTTACAAGGTTTGATGAATTTGGCTTAAGGACGAGTCATAAAGACTTGATGTTAAAGAGTGAGAAGAAGATAGACAGAGAAGTAGAAGGTGGTGACAGGGAGAAGGGGTTGGTTTGCTTCTGTCTATAGCACAGACATCGGGTCGTGACTATTGTATGTCGTTGCTTCGTTCGGTGCCCTATTAAACGTAACTCATTTCTCTCTCTCTCTCTCTCTCTCTCTCTTTACATTACTTCTATTTTATTAATATTTTGCTAATTTCACAGACTTTTTATTTTTATTTTTTTCCTTCTTTAATAAAATAATAAGAAGGCAAGAGGCACCGATTTATTATTTTTAAAAAATTTAAAAATCCTCAGGATTAGGTTGGGCCCAAAAATCCAGGCCCGTGACCTGGCCCGCTAAATTGCCATGCCTTTAATTCCGGTGAAGATAATGATTTTTAAGAAATAATATTTGAGTTTTTATGGTCAAGTCGATTTATTAAATTTCTCCGTTTAGAAACATCCAAAGACAGATTTGGAAACGCAAACGTTTATTTTGTGTTATTTAGTTTTAATTGGGCAAAAAGTAAACTTAATCCAGCCATTGGGCCCATGGAGACTAACTAGAGCTGACTTTGACTAAAATTATACTAAGATTGGCCTTTTCTTTTTCTCTTGCTTTTACCTTTTCTTTATGGCTAATTGGAAGTTGGGATGACATTCTTTTCAACCCAATTAATGTCTCGATTCCAAAAAATAGATATAGAGAGTAAAAAAATAAATTTTGAATAGATTTTAATTGGACGTTAAAAAATAGATATAGATATGAATTTAAATATAGATTTAGTGATAACCTAAACCGATGGATACTTATACTCTATCCTTTTTTAACTCTATTTTTCTGTTTTTTCTTGAATATTTATGATTAAATATAATAAAATATTAATATTTTCTGAGAAGAAATATTTTTAAAATCTCCACTTGACTCCTTAGTCCTCACTTTTTTCATCATATTTTATTTTCTTATAAGATGATAATAATGTAAATGATATGGAGATGGAGTTTTGAATATTGTGGAGTTCACGTAAAGACAATTTGAAGCTTTGGATATTTATGTCTTTGTTCCAGTTCTTAAATGTGAAAAATATATGTTGTCTTTGCACTAGACATTATGATTTTTATTATTCAAATTTTATAGTTTTTTAAAGACATACAAATCAAAATATTTACTTATAATTATTAAAGTAATTTTGATTTGGAGCTTTCGCAAAAATTTGCTTTTTATATTTTTTATTTAGAAGTTATATTTTTATGTGCTATACCGATCAGTAATAATCTGTAACTAAAATATCAGCCAAAAATTAACTAGATTGAAAAAAATAAAATTTATCCTATATTAAACAATAATTTCCTACACATATGAAAAGAAATGTCTACAATTTATTTGATAAATAATAAAGTTACAAATAAAAATATATTGAATAATTTTTAAATATTATTTGACATGTACAAAGTAATTATAGATTATATACCTAAATATATTGATTAATATAATTTAAATTTTTAATATTTTTAATATTTATATATTTTATATTGCAAATATATATAATCTTAATGCATACATGTGAAAATTATTATAATTTTTAAAATATAAAGATGACATTTGAAATTAAATTAAATTATTATAAACGTATATTTTTTACTTTGCATTATCCTTAATTTATATTTAAATGAGAGCTAAATTATTTTATCTTAATTTATAAGAAATTTGTGAAAAATATTAATATTTTTTTTATGTCATATTTATATTATTATGAATTTTTGAGAAAAGATTGAAGTAACTGTTTTATCTTTTATGACGATCGTAACACGTCATAACCAAATCATTGTTCGATGTTCACTTCTTCTTTGTACCACCGGAGAAGGAAACTCAACCATCATAAACTATCTTACCATTTTCTCCTCCAACTCACGACAATTGGAGACCTATTTTTGATTGCCATAGGATTATGAAGCCTTCGTCACCGCCGTCGCAATCGCCACCTTCGCCCGCTGATTTTTAAGCAGATTTCCTCCACGACCAGCGACTATTGATGTTTCACTAACACTCAGCTGCCACCACCCGTATTACCTTTGCAGTGATGACCTTTCTTGGCAACCGACACCATAAGCAAAGCGACAACCGTCACTCCTCCTTCGGCCGTAGAAGAATCTAGTGATGGCTCGGGCCTGGCCCAGCCTGACCCATGGGCTACGCAGTCCGTAGCTTGATGCACAAGTGACGATCGGAATTACGGGCTGGTCGGACCAACCGCCCGACTTATTTTTATAAAAAATTAACAAAATAATATAATTTTGTACATTTTTATTAAGTCACGGGGTATATTTGTCATTCTTTAAAATACAAAACCTTAATTCCCCTTTTCCTCAAAATTTAAACAAGATTGGGCCTAACCCATGGCCTAATGCCCCACCCACTCTAATTCACAAACACGTACAAACCCAAAGCCCTCATTCTCTGAACTTAAATCTACAAAGAATGCCACATTCTCGAGCTTAATACCCAAATAAGCAAAATTACAACAAACCCCTTCCCTCTAACAATGATAAATCTTGTAACTAATCCACCTCACCATTTGACCCATTGCAAACAACCTTTTCTAACATTCATCTAAAGCTGATGTAAAATCTTTTACCTCAAATTAGATCATTGAATAGTTACCAGAGTTGTCAAAAAGGACCCGATCGGTTTGCTTGTAACCCGATCAACTTGGACCGAATAGGCAAATCATGAAAGTTGTCGTTTTGGAAGTTTTCTTTTTAAAAATTGGCAGGTTGAGTTGGCCCAACTAGCCCGTAGCTCATCGAGCCATAAGCCGAACCATGGGCCAACTCATCCCAGCTCACCAGGCCACGGGCCACCGTGGCTTAGTGTCGGGGCACCAAGGTCAAGGACAGCCTGAGCTCGACCCGACTCCGTTGACATCTCTAATAGTTACCTAACACTGGTGCATTAGTTCATATGACACATGATCCACAACTTGTTGAATTCATAAGACTATAGCCATTTTTAAATCAATTAATCGACAATAATGACACACTTTTTCTATCTCTTCCATTAAACACTTCACACTATCATTATACCCCAAACCTTTACAGATGCAGAATGTTTTAGTTATAATTCAGCTCTTAAACTTACTTTGTCGAAGACAACTCTTATCTAATTGAAATTTCCACCTTTTGGTTACATTATAAAGGACCTCGTAATCAAGGTACTGTTAAGTTCCAACCGTAATCGAATCACGAGTGAAAAAAAATGTACAGCTCCTGATAATTGAATAACTTGAATAAAACAAACACTAAGCGTAAAAATCGTATCTTTTTCAAGTTCTTGTTGAAAATCTTTTGAAACTTTTTCCGATTTGTTAATCACAAGTTGTTCACTTGTCTAACCTCTAATAATATCTACAAAACAACTTCTCAACACCTTGGAAAGAAAGAATGTAAGAGTGCTAGCTCATTTATCTTTTCTTCCTATTAATAGAAAAATCATTAGGGTGATTTTGTAATTTTATTAAAATTAAATTCCTTAATTATAATTAAAGTCATACTTTAATTATAATTAAATTAATTTTAATAAAATCAAATATCTTATATTTGATCTTAAAGTTTCTCAAACTTTATAATTAAGTTCAACTTAATTAAATTGATTTTTCCTTTACAAGTTGCTCTTTAATATATGACCCATTAGGTTCCTAATATATTGACAATGATTATAAATTATGATTTTAATTCATAATTAGAATCAGATAAATTAAAACTCCTTTTAATTTATCTTTAATTCTTCAATTAAACAATTTATAATCGTAGATCAAGATTGAACGTTTAACAATATGTCATACTCATCCAAATATCAAGAATATCAAAGTGGTTGACTTAACCTATCCATGCATAGTTATTGTTTATAATTTAATCATTTTGTCATCTAATGTTATAATTGGATAGAGTATAAATACATTTTCTACTCTTTTCATCTAATCATGTTCGTTATTGATAATTCGTAATTGATTTATATTTGAAATTTGAAAACACCTTTTCAAATGTAAATTTACTTTGATTAGATAATTTCATAAATCACTACTAATCAAGAAAAGTAGAATATTCTCTCTAATTACTTTAGAGTAACGAATCCTTTATTGACTTATATTGCATCTAAGTACTACCGATTGAATTATCCTAGAACGATTCATAAGTACCATCAAAACATAATAATTCCCACACAAGATACTTTAGTAATCTTAAGTCTAAGGATCAATTACAAATATCATTATGAGAAAATGCACAGACACATAAGTAATATTCTATTTGGGATTCTCATAGTCGGGTCAGTTTAGTGACTTATTTTCTATTACTCACTCACACATTAGTTTAAGTATCTCAATACTTTAATTTATAAGATCAAATACTTTCTTTATAAGCAAAAAAGAAAGTAAGTAAGTAATGTGTGCTAGTTTTATCGTTTTGACAATATTTTGTCTTGATGAAACTGCAACCAAGAACATTTAGGAATAATACATAAATGCAAATTGAATCTCACAATTATGATCTCATCATACTTTCAATTACAAAATAATTATTTTAAGGATTTTACTTTTAATATTAAAACATAAAATGTAATTAAATTAATACGTAAAAATAAAGAAAACTTTTCATTAATTAAATAATAATGTCACAAATCAAATTGTCCCTGCACTCCTCATCAAACTAGCCGAGCTAAACAAAAAATCTATCACATAACTGAAACTTGCATCACCCTTCTCCTTTATGTCTCTTTACTAAAATTCTTCTAGTTTGAAGACTTTCAAACAATATTATATCTTATTACTCTCTTTTCCACTCACATTCTTCAATACAAATCACCCCATGAAATCCTTTTCCATACCACACTTAAGTTCTCTCATCTTTATGTTTTTGGTTGCACATGTTTTCCCTTTCTTAGAACTACCTGCTCTGATAAATGACATTGAAATCCATATTGTGTGTTTTCTTAGGATACTCCCGTGCACACAAAGGCTATCAATACCTTGATTCTCAAACTCATCGACTAATCTTCTCTCACCATAGTTGCTTAATTGAAACTACCTTCCTTTATAAAACCCATTTCCTTACCATCCCTATTATACCACCCTCTCAAGTAATTGTTCCTATGCCTTTGAACCCACTTACTTTACCCCATCAAACATCCTTAAACACATCATCTTTACATACATCCAACTATTTACCCTTTACATCATGACACTTTATAATTACTAGAACTCGTGACAAAATATGTGTTCCTTGATCTTTTTCTAACTCACTTACGTTATTATCTCTTATTACACTTACGACCCTAACCCCACCTCTTTCACTTAAGAAAATAAATTTACATATTGGTGTCAAGCCATGCTTAATGAGTTCATCGCTCTTTATTGCAATTTGACTTAGACCCTTATTCTTCCACTGCTTAATGTCAGTATTATTAACTGTAAATGGGATTTTTGAACTACCATTAGTCTTCAAGTTTTGATTCCATTAGCACCTTTAGTCCTGTTATCAAACTCACAACTGTACGCATTATCTTCACTCTTGCTCTAATAAACAACTGATCGATTCAACGAACTTTTAGTCCTATTATTAAACCCACAACTGTACATATTATCCTCACTCTTGCTATAATAAACAACTAATCGATTCACCGATTGGAGACACACAATGTCTATTGTCATGATAACTTATTATAGTTATTGTCATGATAACTATTGTCTATTGTCATTATCCTCACTCTTGCTATAATAAACAACTAATCGATTCACCGATTGGAGACACACAATGTCTATTGTTATGATAACTTATAGGAGCCTATTTATATGGCTTAACTTTTTAATTTTACCAAGTCTCTTCGCCCTCATTGTATATGTCATCTTTAAAAAGCTCTTCATGGCCTTAAATAAGCCCTTTATGCTTGGTTTCATCGCTTAAGTGAAAAACTTGTAAAGCTTCATTTCACTCCTAAATATGACATCTCCCTCTTTATTTATTCAACCACCACTCACACTACTTATATTCTTGTATATTTGAATGACATCTTAACTATCAATTGTTCACACCTTATGTTGAGATCGCGATGACTTGAGATGGACACTCTCTCTTTAACTTATGTGTGTATTAAGTACTTTGTAACTTACAACTTCATTCATACAACAAGTGCTTCACCCTATTTATACT
>JANZLC010000015.1:6833-18034 GCA_026413385.1 Erythroxylum gracilipes
AAAATCTTACCAATATTGACATAAATAATTTGCTCCACAAATTAATCCATAAATTCTCATAATTCATTTAAATCATGTTTAATTCATTAAGAAAAATTTTCGGGGTCCAACAATTTCTCATCCTCTCAACGTGCTCTTCATCTTGTTACACAAAACACCTCATCTCTCCTTAATAAATTAAGAAGATCTTGGGATGTTTGGGAGTTAGGGTTACGTAATCTGCAACTTTGGAGCCAAAACAAGTAAGAGTAGTCTTATTCATCTTTATAGTTATAATAGTTTCCACTAATTAAGCTTCTGTATTTTAGCCATAACTTTATCTATAGATTTCCAAATGGAATTATTTTTAATTTATATTAAACTAGAGACATACAACTACAATTTTTAAGACTAAATTAAATTTGAATTATGTCCTTAAGGGTCTAGAAATTTGGCTTAAAGTTGAAATTGGTGTTCTGTCAAAGTATGAAAATAATCTATGGATTTTTTATTATAACTTGCAGGATACTGAACTAAAATGCATGATATTGGTGTCATTAGACTTTCAAAACATTGAGGAACATTTGATTAGTAGAAGATGTTGCCTAAATACCCCATTATCGAGGTCAAAATGGTCATGCAAGTCAGACCCGAAATCTGCTTAAGAAAAATCTGGAAAATTGATAGGTTTATGATATGTTTATTGAACATGATTTGATATTTTGATTATATATTGATCTATAGATGTCCAAATGAGGTGATTCATAGTTCAAATTAAAGTAGAGACATATGTCTACAACTTTCTAGAAGAATTCTAATTTTACTTCTGTCGCTAAGACTTCCAAAATCTAGTTTGAAATTGAGTCTTGATTGAGGATGTAGTACGAATCGAGACAAAAATTATGTCCTAAGATTATCAAAGAAACTGTATTGATGTAGGTCGAATTAGACTGAGGTATCTTCACCAAATTTGTAGATTATTCTCTTAGCTTTCAATTGGTATGAAGTTTGTAATTTTTTGGATATTGGAATTGAGATATATGGGTTGTACAATTGGAATGCATGATCATCCTCAAGCCAAAAATTTCAAATGTACATAGTATATGGTATTTTGAGCATAACTCTTAGAATAATAAACCAAATTATATGATCTTGGTATCATTAGAAAATTAAGACACTGAGGAACAATTGTCTAGAAGAGACTGTTATAGAAATATATCATTTTCTTGATCTTATTGATTATGCAAAGTTGACCCAAATGAGGTGCTTCCAGCAAAAGCTGGAATAGTAATTGAATGTATGAATTTAGGAACTTATGAAGTACAATTGATGTTTACATCAGTTTAGTAAGGAAATATACTTGAGAATTTTTCATGAACATGCATCATACATATTTGGTATGCATAAATAAATTCTTAATCATGTACAATAGTGATTTGTATATGTGTTAAATGTTATAAAGGAGCATATAGAGCGACCACTTCCAAATATTGCTGGGACTTCAAGATAATAAGCAATAAGGGAGCTTTTGTGAGTAATCTTAGATGGTCACACCTTACTTTGTTTTGATTGTTGAATTTGATTTATGCTGATTGTGTTCTGAATTTCGGACAATGATTGTCGGCGTTTGATGCATATTTATATCATTGGAAGTACTACTTGCATGTGAATATGATTGACTACTTACTTTGCACATGAAATGTCTGAAATGACTTTGTTTTGTTTTGAAACTGCTGAGTCCTAGTTGTGGGTAAATAAGCATGCCTAGAAGGGTATGCAGTTGCTCTTGTGATACTTCGGTGTTGAGACTTTAGTCTCTTCTGTGACACTTCGGTGTCGAGACTTCGGTCTCTCCTGTGATACTTTAGCGTCGAGACTTCAGTCTCTCCTGTATAAGTCCCGTTACCCGCTTTTGTAAATGGCTTAGCAGTCATTTGATTTTGTGTTCTGATATATGTTTGTTTCTGATATAAACAAAATTATGTTCTGATTCTGAAGGGTTTATACCCTCTTTGGATGCTTTGTTAACTATAAAATCTGTTTTGACATGCATTACGTCTGATTTATTGTTAAAAACAATTCTGTTAATGCACGTTTATGCTATTACATGATTTAGTATCACTTTATATATAGATTAGTTATTACTCACTAAGTTATATGCTTAGCACAATGGATTTGCCCTGTGTAGGTTCAAAGTGAGGATTGTAAAGATTGGGACGAGTCAACCGCAATAGCCAATAGAGTCTATGTCTTATTTTAATAGAAATATATTCTGAGTTTATCTTGGCTTGTATATAGAGTGTATGACTTTGAATTCTTGTAAGTTTTTGTAATTATTATGTTTCAAGCTGGTTTCGATTTTTGGAACAAATTTGTATTATGTTCATGTGATATAATGTTTGTATGTTTTGAACAAGTTTGGAATGATTTGTAATGTATGTTTGCTTCAGTTTTCAAAAATACATGTAATGAATGTTTAGTATATGTTGCAATGCTTTTGCATCAGTCTGTTATTTGTTTTTGTTTGTGAGTCCAATGTGGCACTCCTGTATCCTCCCAGGGGGTATTGGGGCATCACAAAAATGTTAATTGTTAGCCATATAATAAAGATATCATTATTCTTCTTATATTAAATCGCATCTGTAGTAAGTCAAAAAAATATAACATGGTGGTAAGATTGCATAGCTTCAATTGTAGTAAACTTCAAAAGTTTTTAACCAAGTTTTCCAAAATAGAAGCTGTGATAGTCTCTATTTCATCAGTCAAATCCACATTATAGCGGCATCTATATTTGCAACCAAAAGTTAATGAGAATATATATGTTAATAAGATATACTGAAAGCTTGTTATATAAGAAAAAAAGGAGATTAAAATCATATGTCAAATGGGCATGACCGGTTAAGTCACACCCATGATAAGGTCTCACAGGTGTGACTTAACATGTCACACCAGTGAAGAAGGTATCACGGGTGTGATTTAACATATCACACCTATGACATCCAAGTACAAACGTTGTAAAAAAAATTCTGCAATGTATCAGAAGAAAAAGGCAGTAAATTGAAAAGAGAAAACCTGGGTTTAGCCAGAAGTTTCTCTCTGTAAGAATTACAAGTAAATAGAACTCCATAAGTAACAGCTGTAGAATGAAAGCATTTCTTACATGTCATATACCAGTACTTTTGTAAGATGTGTTGGAAGGAAATATTAGCTTTAATCCATATTGTCTGCAAATATATAATAAGATTTTTATTTAAAAAATTAATATCAAATAAGCAATGTGTATGAGAATATAAAATGTATTTACCTTACTAGTAGAATTCAAGAAGATGATTTTGGTAATTTTCTGATGTGATCTGAAAGATATATCAGGATTATATCTCATATAAGCTTGTTGGTTAATAAGGTTTTTAAGCTCCTTATTATTTCGTTGTGCCTAGAAAGATAAAGATTATAAATATAAAAGCATTAAAATATTATAAATTTGTAAATAATTTTATTAGTTGTTGGAGTAAAGATAAAAAAAATGGCATTACCAACTTTTAAGATCCGTAACTTTTTGTATTGATGGATTAATAATAATTGCCGAGTCAAACCAGGTGGATAATGCAACACCTAAAATTTTTTAATTGTAGGGTAAAAATAAAATAGAAGGATAACTAATAAAATGTAATAGCATGAAGAAGAAAAAACAAAAATACCATTATAGAAGTTGACTTTTAGTTTGCGACACACAATTATCGAATAAGAATGTAAGGATTCGGTAATTTGTTGGCCCTCATTAGTAACAAAGAATGCCACATTGACAATATAACTATTTGTTGCCTAATAAAAAAAATAAATGTCAGAAAAAAAGAAAGAGAACTTATCTCAGGTTTTCCCAACTATAAAGAATAAAAGCGAATTTAAATTACCGTTTGTTGGCAAGAATAAATTTTTACACAGTTGAATGTTTGCCATCTTTGTTGATTTCTTTCTGATCTAAAACTTTAACAACCGCGACCAAAATATCTATCACATGTTAAGTATAAATATCATACGATATAATAGAAAAAATAGTCAACATTGTATAAAGAAATAGATAAAGGGTCTAACCAACTGATTTTTCCTTGCTGTTTATATAGTTGATAAGATTGGTGAAAGGTGTATAGTTAAATTTCATAGGGATGATGCTGTCATCATCTGGTACAGGTTCAATGACAGTGCGACTTGTAATTATCCATTGTATTTTTAAGTCTTCAGTTTGGTACTAAGGTGGCATTGGCTTCATAATTGCATTACAAATAATTTATTTTTTACACAGTTGCAAAATCTGGCTCATTCGTTGGATATCATTGTTAAATATAATACCTTTAACTTGTGATCCCTGTTAATAATAAATAAATTGTTAATAATAAAGTCAAAAAAAATGAAGATTTTGAAAGAAGAAAGTATAGTTGTTATACCCCAAAATCAAAAAAATAAACTTTTGTCTCTTCGATGGTGTGCCAGGTGATGCGACAACATGTTTTTCTTGGACAATAATTTCACATGACCACTATTGAGCACCAGGTAAAATAATCTTAATCAATAAGTGTTTTTCCATCCTATTTTTTTTAAAAAAATAAAAAATCAGGAAAAATGATTTTTTTTATATGAAATGAAATTATATCAACTTAAACAAAACAATTAATATACCTTCTGACAAGTTTATACTTTATAATTTGACTAACTGAAATATTTAATGGAACACAATATTTTTTGTCTTTTGATAAAACTTTGAATACTCAAAAGTTCCTGGAATAATCTGAACTTTAACTGATTCAGGAGTTCGAACTTTTGACAGAGCCACATATAGTTGTTCATGTGAGAATATAGGCTAACAGAGATAAATTCCTACATAATCAAGTGTTTGACCTTGGGATTTGTTTATGGTCATTTCAAAACATAAACAAATAGGGAATTTTGTTCTGACAAAAGGTATTCCATTTTTTTCATTTTCTGAAGATTGTAAAGGAATTTTAGGTATAAAACCAATTTTCATTTGTGAGGTCCAAAGACAATTTATGCAGAAATTGTATGGTCTTTTAATTGTCTGCATATCAACCTTATCCCATTGCATTGTCCCTCAGTTGGATTCAAATTTCTTAGGAGCATAATTGGGGAGCCTTCTTTAAGTAATAGTTTGTACAGAGGTAGGTCTTTAAGATTTAAAGAATTGACAAAATCTTTAAAATCTGCTTGATGTTTTCGGTCAACCGTTTTGTCTAAACTCATGTATGAATAAATATTTCCTGACAATTTGTTATTCATCATGTCACTAATTTCGTCAACACAGCTGTTTGTTGGACACAGTATACATCTATTTATCATCTGATATGGATCAGAAAAATACAAGCTTAGGTCAGGGAAGACGTTTTCAAATAACCTGGTGAAGGCAATGGTGCATTAGAAAGATGTAATTGTAATTTTTTAAAAGATAAAATGAATGATAAAATATATAATGAAAAATTTGTTAACCTGTTAATAGACTCATCCTTGTTATGATACGGAATAACCAGTTCTTTTGGCAAGGATATTTGATCTTGCTGGTCGGTTGGCTCGGTGCCTTCTCCTATATGTAATAAAAATTCACAAAAAGCTGAATTTGATATAGCTCTCATATTTATCGTCAAAGAGAATTTACGCATTTGTCGCTAGAAATGTTAATTTAGAAGACTTGAATCAATTAGTTATTGTTTTGTAGCTTAGTCAATAACCGGCAAGGTTTGACGAAAATCACCACCAAATACAACATTTTTTCCTTTAAAAGGTTGATTAGAGTCCATGATATCTTGAATTAAATCATGAAATGCTTCAATGGCTTCTCATTTTGCCAAGGAAGCCTTGTCCCATAAGGTAAGATTAGATTCAAATAGCAATTTTGCAATACTGTTTTGCTTACTTAATTGACAAACTTTTTTCTTTGAAAAATCAAGTGGGATTTTAAATTTTGAGTGAGCTGTCCTACCACCAGGAAGGACTGATGCTACAACACCTAATGTAGGAATAACAATTGCAATATGTCCTTATGACTGTAAATTTGCAAGGAGAGCTTGATATAAGAAAGTCTTCTCGATTCCACCAGGACCATCAATAAAAAAACTTCCACCACTCGAAGTCAAAACTGAATCCAAAATCAAATGAAATATGTATTTCTGCTTGTTATTCAACCTTGACTATAATAATAGGTCTTTTGGATTAACTTGTATATTCTTCTCACTTTGTATTTCTTTATTTTGATGTTTATGATAATGAACATGAAACTGATGATCAACAAAATTGTAATCAGTTAAGCTTTTCCCCATTTAATCTAGAGATTTAATAATATCTTGAAGGGCCATTTTTGTAATGTCATCATATGAACAGGCACCATAGGAAGAAGCATATTGGTAGTTAGAACAAAGATTGTCTTTGAATGCTTCCCAGAGCTGCTTAGGGTTTGTTGGTGAACAATGAAACAGGAGTGTAGCAAATAAAAGTCTAAGCGATGCAGGCATTTGAAACATAACAGCTTCCTCAAGAGTTTGTTGTATATAAAAGTCAGACGCTAGCAATCCTAACTGCAATGTAGCCTCCTTAAAACAACTTTTTTTCTCACCATCAACAGTTAATAAGTCATCAAATGATGTTGATCCTTTAACATGTGGAGTAATAACCTCAAGTAATACCTTTCTCCTTCTCTAGGGTCAACAGTAACCAATCTTCCTATTACTTTTTTTCAACTTCTTTCTGACCATGTTTTTATTTTTCGATTCCAAACAAAATGTTCTGGAAAATCTTTATACAAACATTTCATCTCTTCTACCTTTTTATTTGTCAAATTCATCTTGAAAAATTCAGTCAATGTTGTTTTCGAGAAGTCAATTTTTCTCAACAAATAAAATAGATCTGCATTTTTGTCAAAGGAAATAAACTGCTAATCTGGAAGATGAACCTCGAATATATAAATTGATGGATTAATCTCTGTTAAATGAAATTCATATATACGCCATAAAGCTTAAGGAGGTGAAATTAAACGACCTTCTTAAAAATTACTGATTTCATCAATATCAATTGTGGTCTCTTGATCGACTACTAAAATTGACAAGATTATGGCCTTTAAAAACATATTTGTATAAGTACTTAACAAGCTTAACAGTTAAACATATTTCAACATTTATGTGACAATCAATTAACATCAAGAGGCACGGATTGTGAGAAACCACCCACCTATTATCAATCTCATGTCTGCAAATTTTGGCTTTCCTGCCATCATCTCTTCATGTATAACATAGATAATTGTCTTCACCATGAACAGTAAAAGGAGCAAAATTCTTAGGATAATGGCTTTTGCTCACACCATTTCTCATACAAGGGTAATCTTTATTCATAAAATCATAAGAACCATGAATCATATGCTTAATGAAAAGAGAATATAATCATGAATTTTGATCAAGATCTGGTATTTCAGCAAATATGATCTGATCGTAAGAATCTGGATATAGCAATTTAGAATGTGACTTAAGTATTAGCAATAAATGAGCATGAGGGAATCCACGCTTCTGAAATTCAATAACATAAACAAATGTGGCCACATCTCCAAAGATTTGTTTTTTGATCAACTCATTTTCTAGAATTTCAAATTTAGCTCTGAATACTCTAACCAATAAATCTGGCTTATCTTGTGGCTTTTTCATTAAATTTAAGATTATCTTGTATATATTTCCATATAAGGATGTAAGTCATGGAGAGGAAAATATCTAGTTTACCATACTTTTGTACTAGAGCCATTGCATCAAGATAACATCGTTTCATGTCCCTTGGACCACGATAAATGAAGCTGGGAGCACAACTCGATGACCAATTCTAGAACCTTCTGTTTGACCAACGGTAATACTATCCAAAACACCTTATAGTATTTCTTGGTGAAGCAATCTTAAGCTATGGAGCATCATAGATTCATCATTTTCTCTCATTTGGAGCCAATAACAATAATATACTCTAGCAGAAACAAAACCATCTTCACAATATTCTTCATCAACAACTAGTAGTAAAGAAAATGAATTTGATAAATAAAATGGTGAAATTAAATAATATTTAAAAAATGACAAAACGAAAAGAAAAACTTGCTTGTGTTTCCCATAGCGAACAATTTAGATGGATCAGTAAGGAGTTGAAATGAACATCACTTCCTTCATCCAAAACATTGCTCCTATTTCTCTTTCAAATCAACTGCTTAATTCCACGATGCCATCCAGATTCACCATGAGAAAATAAAAGAGGATATTTAAGGGGATCATAACATGCATAATAAGACTGAATTCTATAACTTATACCCGAGTGAGTGTAGACTTAGATGTGAGGACATTAACCAATTTTTTCATCATCAATCTCAGTCCATATAGTAGCCACTTGTGATGCAGTAGGAAGATTATAAACACATTGATCAAGGCCAAGATAACACCTCAGAACTATTGCATGATTCTCAAGTGATAAAATGTCTCTAAGACTTCAAAAGAACTTGGCATAAGGATTATCTTGTAGAATTGCCATGATCAGTTTTAATGTATTCTCACAAAGTTTATCACAACAATCCTTCTTTTTAATTCCTCATCAGTATCAAAGAAATAGAGTTCGATTCTAGGTACCTTATTAGTTGTTGAAACTAAACTGTCAAGGAATGATAAACTTGACCTTGTACACAAAATGTATAAACCCGTTTCTTGTTTTTTGTTAGTTCTCGATTATACCTAGCTCCATAGGAAGTAAAAGCTACATTGTTATTATATGTACGAACGTTCTTCCTGAAGTGTTTTGATTCTTCATCATTTCCAATAAATAATAGTTTCAAAGCCTATGGCATTTGAGGAGCAACAATGGAAATCTGTCCTGATGTACAACAGAATGATGGAGGTTCAAGATAAAATCTCTTTGCATGACAATGTTCACAATTTGGAACAAAACGAAGTTGTTGAGGCTCAACATGTAAATTTTGCAAGGATGCTAACTTTGAGGAAGAACGATGATAATTTATCCCTTAAAACATATAAAAATAAGATGATCACTTCGTAGTTCGTGCAGTAATAATATTACAAATAGTAAAAACATAGGTAAAAAAATTTATGCCTCGATCTTCAACAAGTATCGTTGAGTTAGGTTGAATTGGAAAGGAAGATACAGTTGGACAATTTGAATTATCACATGTCATATTAGATGCTTCAAATGTTGATGTTGTATGACAAATTCTTCTAGTTGGAAAGAGAAATGAGTTGCATCAATATGATTCACATTAAAATTGAAAGATTGATTTTGTAGTAGCTGGCCACTAGATTGATGAATAAGAAGTTGACTGCCGGAAGGTTCACTATTAATGAAAGAATAGGAATGTTGATCACTAACTGTTTGACAAAGTGTAGGCAAAGTAACGTTTCTCTTTTTTGTAGCACGAGTTTCTCTAAGTTGTCAGAAGAATTCTTACTTTTTATTTTCTTGCATTTCAGTATACTTTTGACGTCTCTTGGCATTTCTACCCATATCTAAATGTAGACAACATTTACCTTTTTTATCTATCAATTAATAATATATTAAAAAAATTAAAATATTCGTACTAAAAATGCTTGAGAAAAAATATAAATATAAATATATTATTAAATGGTAGATATATATATATATATATATATTATAAATATTATTCAATGATGCTCAGTTACATTAAGAAATATTGCCTATAATTTAAAAATGTCAAAATATAACGTGATAAAAAAAGTGAAGCAATAATGTCATCTTTATCGATGAATATAAGAGAATACATCTAACAAACCATAGATTTAATAAAGAGTTTATCATAAAGCAATAATATCTACTGTATTCGTTAATATAACAAAATACATCTAATGTTAAATGGTCAAAATTTAAAAAAAAAGTTTGCATAATAATATTGGTTTAATATACCGTAAGATCAATAAAGGATTAGAAGATATATAAAAAGGTTAATTCATGCCAATATGATGTCTGTAAGTATATCAAAAAAGTAAAATTGTATATTTAAGTTATGAAATATGGATAAATAAAGAAAGATAGTAATTATCATATTAATGAAAAGGTGATAAATGGGACAAATATAATGGAATTTTTTATAATAAAAATTTTGATAAAATTAGACATACCTGAATAGTGCAAGAGCGAACAAGAAATGTGGTTAGGAAAAGCAATTTCAGAAAATGATATATCTAAAAGATTAATTGCATATATGACGTGAAAGTTATGCAAATTAAAACTACTTAAAATTATTTATCATGTATTTTGCATAGACATAATAACTGAAAAAATAAAATCCAAGAATTCTATTTAATGTTAGATAGGACAAATCCTTATTATTAAATAAAGAAGGTTGGATAACAGTAATATAATCGCTTACTTTCTACTTTTTATTGTTGTAATTTATGGAAAATAAAATTTTTTAATATATGATTTTCCATATTTGAGACATAAATAGATTAAGAAGTGCATGAAATTATAAATATGTATGTTTATTGTATTTTGTCATTCTAGTCATCCTCTTTACCATTTGAGCATATGATAATATGGTTTGGTCTGTAAATTTATCTTTTACTTTGAATTTAATCTTATTCTTTTTTTATATCTGAGTTATTACCAAAGATTTTTTATAATTAAAACATGAAATACTTGAAAGTTGCAAGCAAGTTAAAATATATAATTTAAATTTTAAACAAATTGAAGTTTGTATATTGGTTATTAGTGAATTACCACTTAGTTAAAGATTTGGAGATAAAAATATGTCATTTAAAACGTAAATTCAAACTTCCTCAAAAATGTGTTTAATAAATGAAGCCATGCAACTTTGGTTTGTCCTATGGATCATTTGCATAAGAATCTAGGTTAATTCGTTATGAAAACAAATTTATCAGGAAAAAAAGCTTAATGAAATAAATAATTTAATAATAATTTGTAATTAAGAATATCATTAAAATAACAATAAAATTTAATAAATTATGTTGCAATGGCGACTAACAATATATAATTAATAATTATAAAATAAAGTGACGACTGGAAAAGGATGGTGGGATGTTTAAAAGTTAATGGAATAAATAAATTAATAATAATATATAATTAATAACAATATAAACATAACAATAAAATTGACTATTAAAAAAATGCACGGCTGTGACTTTTACAAAAGTGCATGCATAATATAAAGTGAATAA
>JANZLC010000017.1:0-24284 GCA_026413385.1 Erythroxylum gracilipes
GTTCCAATCACCTCAGGTAAGCCTCGCTATTCTGACTTCTTGCCTTTGCTGGAAAATCTTAAGCGTAGAATCAATGCTTGGCAGAATCAATTTCTCTCCTTTGCAGCCATAGTTAGCCTTATTGTCTTTATCTTGAATAGCATAAGTGTGCACTGGACAGCTCATGTCGTAATTCCGAAAAAAGTGACTAAAGAAACGGAGCGGATTTTCAAAGCGTTCTTATGGACTGGTAAGCATGAAAAGTGTAAGGGTGCGAAGGTTAAGTGGAGTGAGATTGTCCTCTCTAAGAAACATGGGTGATTAGGTATATTCTCGTTCAGCCTAATGCAAAGATGCTTGCGATGTGGGTAAATGGGTGCAAATTTACCGCCTTAAGGGGTAAAGTTTCTGGAATCTCCAAGTGAGGCATGATTACTCCTGGATTTTTAAAAGTCTCCTGCAATTGCAAGAATTGATTTTTCCTACAATTTGGCATCGAATTGGGAATGGTGAGGACACCTTTTTCTGGTTTGATAATTGGCATATGCAAAGTCCTCTATGGATACAAACTGAACTAATGGGGGTCAGGAACCAGATTCCCAAGGCAGCCTCACTTGCGTGGGTGGTAGCTGAGGGAGATCGCCTTCTCAGGAGCATATTCGATCATAATCTTAGCTTTATGAGTGGAACTATTCTGAGCAACACTCCAGACAAGATGATTTGGACAACTACTCAAGATGGCGTCTTCTCAACCTCTTCAGCACGTGGCATTGGGATAGAGCTGAAGGAGCAGGTACCTTGGGCTGAACTAGTTTGGAAACAGGTATTATGCCTTAAATTTGCTTTCTTCTTGTGGCTTGCTATTAAAAATAGATTGAGAACTAAGGATAGGTGGTTTGGTACTTTTGATCCTACTTGTGTGTTGTGTAAGCTAGTAAACAAAAGTAGGAACCACCTTTTTTTTAATGTGAGTATTCCAAAGTAGTGTGGAGTCGAATATTGCACTTGATAGGCACTCTGAATTCGGTTTATGATTGGAGTGATATGCCGGAAGAGGTTATTCATAAAACCAAACCAGGGAGGCTGGACGGCTTCATTATTAAGGCCTCGTTTCAGATGGTACTGTACCATATATGGAGGGAGAGGAACAAACGACTTTACAAGCAAGTTGAACGAAGTAAATATGAGCTTGCAGATTACACAGTTAATTTGATAAGGGAGGCCATCATTGTGAATGGGAAGCAGGATTATGTGCGACTAACTATGAGGCGGCGTGGGTTTTTGTAGTTGAAAGTGGTTTGTTTTGTTTTCGAAAATGGAAGTAGGCGCTGTTTTTCCCCTTTACTTCCTTTGTAGGTTGTAATATATTATACATTGTAGGCTTTACCGTTTTCTTTTGGTAATATAATTTCTTAAAATTTCAAAAAAAATAGTTGAAACATAATAAAATGTTAACAATGGTTTCATAAGGTTAAAAGTCTTCAAATGCATTTCCCCTAATAGTTGTATTGATCCCAGGGCATAGATTATATAACCTTGATAGTGAGAATTTAATTGTTAGTAGAAATATAATATTCTCAACTTGAAATTTAATTGAATGAAGAAGTAAATTCAGCACTACCAAATTCTTCCCCAATATCAAGGAATAACAACCTAAAAAGTTCATTAAACTCAATTACAAAAGGCAACAACTCATGTACTTCACAAAAATATATAAATCTTGAATATTTAGTTATTAACGATTATGTTAAATTTTGTATGATTAAGCTCAAATAAACTGAGCACATATAAGTTTAAATAAAGCTCCATCTTAAAATTAATTAGTAATAAGAAGAGTAATTCATTATGTTTATATACAAGGTCATACATATTTCTATGTAGGACAAACTCTCATTTATATTTTAACATATTAGATATAAATCTTACAACATAGGAATTAAGTAGCATAAAAAAATGAACAAATGACAAAATGTGATGGAAAAACTCATGACAATGAAAACAAATGAGATATGGGAGTTAACAAATTTGCTTTGTGAAAATATGTTATTTACTTGAAATGGATATTTAGAAAAACTATCATGCAAATAGAAAATTTTAGAAGCAACAACATATTACATGTTCTTATTAGTTTATATTTGTCCTACTTTATATACAAAGTATGCTCATATGGACATTTATAAAAACTATGTTCAATGATATAAGTATCAATACGATACCATACCCTTGGTGCTTGTTTAAGACCATACAGTGCGTTCTTTAGTCGGTAAACCTTATTTTCTTCTCCTTACTTTAAATCTCTTAGTGGTTGCTCAATGTATACTTCTTCTTCAAGTACACTATTCAAAAAGGCTAATTTGACATCCATTTGATAAATCTTCCAATCACTTTGAGCGGCAAGTGAAATGATCAAACGTACAGTATCCTATATGGCAAAAGGTGCAAATACTTCAGAATAATCAACACCTGACTTTTGCATATATCCTTTTTGCAACTAATCCTGCTTTAAAGTGTTCCATTTCTCCTTTGGATTTGTACTTTGTCTTATGTACCTATTTGACATCGGTAGGTTGTAAAATGGTTTAACTCACATGTTTTATTATTTTCTATTGCACATATTTCTTTATCCATTGCTTTAGTCCAGCGATCATCATTCACTGCTTCCTTGAGCATTACTGATTCATAATCTGCAAAGAAAGCATAATGGGCAACAACTTCATCATTATTAGCTTCATCACCTACTTGATAATCTTTCAAATAGGTGGGGGATGGCGTTCTCGTAGTGAGGGCCTAAGTGAAGGTGAAGTAGGAGGAGATGATGCTTTAGGATCAACATGAGTTGGCTCTTTAGGAACTAGAGGTGAAGATGGCTCTCCAATTTGATTAGTCATTTCTAATTCATTGTTTATGAACACCGATATTGGCAAAGATTTCTTTTCTTTCTCTAATCAATCCTATACTCCATCTTCTTCAAAAGTAACATCTTGACTGATGATCAATTTTTGAGTCTTTTGATTATAAAAATTATAACCTTTTGTTTCCATGTTGTATTTTAGAAATATGCATTTTATTTATGCCTTGTCATCTAGCTTCTTTCTCAACTCATCAGGGACATATGAATATGTTATCCAACCAAACACCCTCATATGACTAAGATTAGGCTTTTGTCCACTCCATGCTTCTTGTGTATTTTTTTTTTAATCTCTAACACTTTTAACAAGACACCTATTCAAAATATAGATTGCACAATCTATGACCTTTACCCAAAAACGGTAACTTCTTACAATATAACATGCTTCTCACCATATCTATAATAGTTCTATTTTTCCTTTCTGCCACTCTATTTTGTCGAGGAGTGTACCTAGCTGTCAACTGATGCTTAATTCCATGCTTTCTTAAGAAACCATCACAAACAATATATTTTGTGCCTCTATCGATTCTCAAAGTCTTAAAAGAACAACCGCTTTTTTTTTTCAATATACGCTACAAAATTCTTAAGTACTTCACATGCCTCAGATTTCTGCTTTAGAAAATAAACTCATGCCTTTCTACTATAATCACCAATAAATGTAATAAAGTATTTATTACCTTCATTTGATGCAACTTCCATATAACATAGATCTGAATGCACAAACTCTAGTGGACATTTCTCTCTCCATACCTCCTTTATAGGAAATAGATCTCTATACTTTTTCCTACTACACGACTCATAAATATGGTCAGGAACTTGAATGGATGGAAAGCCTGAAACCCACTCTTTGTTTGCAAGAAACTTAATGCTTCCAAATTCAACTGCCAAGTCACATATGTCATAGCCAATTATCATTGATAGTCATAGTATTATAGCAAGAATAATTATCGTAATTAAGATATGTTGGAAATAGACAGTTGGACGCCATTCTCGTCATTAGAGTCATGCCCTTTTTTATATCACTCACGGTGCATCCATCTTTATTTAAATGTAAATCGTAACCCTTTTTTGATAGTTTTCCAACACTCAACAGATTCTGGAAAAGAGTAGGAGCATATTACACATCAAAAAATGTAATTTAAATACCCATTCTTCTATTTTATAGCAATCTTTCCTCTTTCCAAAACTGCAATCTAGTAGTTATCGGCAAGCTTTACTGAAGAATGAAATGATTCATCTAATTTGGTAAAAACTTCCTTGTTTCCACTTAAGTGATAGTTACAACCCAAATCTAACAACCATTAGCAGCTATCAATGTTACTGATTTCATGAGCTGTGACAAACTCATTTATTGAAATATAATTTTATATCTTTTGGATGAGTTTTTTGTCACTAAAATTGCTATTTATAGCTTTATTTGATTATTATTTGAATTATTGTGCCTTACATTTAATTTAGGTTTATAGGGGCAAAAATTGTTGTATTTTGGTTTAACTGTGATAAATTAATTGTTAGACAATTGATACTACATTATTTGTAATTTTTTATTGTAGGTTATTTGAAGAAATTAAAGAAAAACACAGTAAAGAAATTAAAGAAAAGCAAAACAGCAACTCAATGTAGGTGGCTTTTGCATGTGTACGTGGGTCTATTGAACAAATTAGAAGAGCCAGCTACAAGAGAGGTGCATTTGGTGTACGTGAGGCAGGTGTGTGTGGACCAAGAAGGGAGGATTTAATTAGTCACATTAAAGAAGAAGGTGGGTGATTGTGAGATGCATAAAACGAAGGCAGCTAGCTGGCGTAGATCAAAAAGAATTAGTAGACAAGAAGGAGACAAAAGGAAGTGCTTGCAGGTTGCTGTTGGATATATTCTGTGCGGACCAGAAGGCAGCAAGAAAAGAAAATGAAAAGTAGCGCAAGTTGAAGTTCTGCTTGATTTTGCAAGTCAAAGGCTGGCAGAAAGTGGAAAAGAAACGTGAATAGCTGGAATGTAGACCAAAATGCTGGAGTGGTTTGAGTGGAGGTATGGAGACTGAAATGATTAAATGTGGGGCGTTGTTGTGCTGTCAAAGAAGAGACGTGAGTGTGCTGGACAAGTGGAGGAAAAGTGCGTTGGTGATGAGAGCATGTCTTGTTGTGTGAGTGGTGTGTTAGCTTGGAAAAAAATAAAGAGAGGGGCTTTAAACGAAATATAGGCAGCAGCTGTCTTGCTGTGGAGATGTGTGTGTGCTTGTGAGTGACGTGAGTATTAGAGTGTGAAGTGTGGCTGTTGGGAGTGAAGGGGCTACTGTGTGAAGAGAGGGACGTGAGTCTTGGCTTGTGCGTGCATGTGTTGTGCTTGGAGGGTTAGAGACTTCTCTGCTGTGAAGGTGTGAAGCTGGTCTGCGTGAGAGGAGAAGGCCGAACGTTTGTGGAGTGGAGCTGTGAGTGTGAAGTAAAGGGAAAAACGTTGGGTGCTATGTGAGTGTGCGTAAGGCTGTGTGTGATGCATCTTGGAGGGACGTGAAGGGCAGCAGCTGTACGACGTTGGCGAGGACTGGAGGAGCTTCAAGGTTGTGTGAAGAAGATATATAAAAAAATCATAAGGAAACTTGCGTTGTGTGCATGAGTGACTGTTTGACGTTTGTTGGAGAGGCAGCTGGTGAGTTGGTGATCTGGTTGCGTTGGCTTAGGAAGAAGATAGCAAAATCAGGAGACAACGTGAGAGGCACAAGTTGGAGGACGCATAAGTGAAACCCAAGACATTCATACCTTTATTCTTACACATTTTATGGCTGACCGTTTGAGCTTAACGTCGGCAGCAGCTTTAATGAATTTTCGTGGCTAGTTTATCCTAATCCTTTGGTTCAATGGCAAAGGTAGGAGCTTGGAGATTTTATAGGGGAGTTAAATTGCATTTTTATTTTGTCCATTTAATTAATTAGTAATTCATAGATTTTACTGTTTAACTATTTGGAGTTGTGTTTTGTGACTGAATTATTGTTTGGCAATTGATATTGTGTTGAATTTCAGATTTAATTTCATTACTTTGTTTTGGGTCAAAATTTTGTATTGAGATTTTAGCGAAATTGATAATTATTAAGGTGGCTTGAATTATTTGGAACATTTTATCTATTGCTAGCATTAATTATATTTCTTAAAAATTGCGTAAAAGACGAGCATTGGTGTTGGTATCTTTAGTTCTATTTTTACTAGTTTGGTGGCAGTTAGTAAATTGGAATTTTTGGAAAATATTTTTGTAACAATTCAGGGTGGCTCGGTTGTTAGATAAAAGCTCGATTTTAATTCTTGGTTTAATTGTTTTTAACTCCCATATCTTTTTGAGTGATGATTGCCTGCGCTATTGAACTGGAGGATTGTGTTTATCATTGTTAATTACTTGCGTTTGTTTTCTTATTTAATTCACTCATTGTCATTTCATATTTCTCATTTAAATTTTTAAAATACCAAAAACAAGTCCTTTGCGTTTATTTTCATTTGTTGCAAATTTAAGCGGTAATTGTTAAAATCAACCACCCCATTTCTAGTTTAGGTTGCATTGCATTTAATTACTTAGGAATTAATTTCATCTTTTGGTTCCTCAAGAGAACGACCCGAGGTTGCGCTATCTGCAATCCTTGGTTAAATTTTTGAAGTAACCCCAAGGCAACAATCGGACAAAAAAGGTTATTTCAAGCTGCTATCAATACGGTCTCTAGGTTGTTATTCTCAGCTACTTCAGCTCAATTATCTTTATGTTTTTATCTTCGAGCATGGCATTCTCTATTATAGTGACCATATTTTTTACAATTATGGCATTGAATATGTGACTTGCACTTAGATTGATAGTGACTAAACTTTTTGCACTTGTAACATTGAATATTGGATTTAACCTGAGAAGATTCACTCTCTTTTGCTCTTGGTCTAGAATTGGTTCTGAAATTTTTGCCTTCTCTGCCTTTGAAATTTGAACTTCTTTAAGTATGCTCTGTTTTGCAAATTGCAGGTTCTTTCTCATCTCTCAAATTTAGTTGGGCTTTTAGAACTTGCTCCATTGTGTTTGGTGATTTTTCATTCATAACATTTCACGGGAATCTAATGAGGCTTAGAAATCATTGAGAATCATGGATTTCAAACCTTCAAACTCTTCAATGGTTGTGACAACATAATCAAATCGACTTGTCAAGTTCTCCACAATATCTTTCTCTGTAATCTCATGACCATTATTTTTCATCTCATTGATCAATTTTTTTATCTATGAAAAATAATCACGAATACTTTTGTCTTTGCCTTGCTTCATCAACTTGTATTGCCTTTTCAAACCTTATAGTCTTGTTCTTTTAAAGAGTCAGCAACTCAATAGGTTGATAAATTAAAAACAAAGTCTTTTCATTTAATAAACAATCACGAACCATTTGTAGTGATTCTTCAGTCGTCGATGTTTCTTTTTCTTCTAAGTCTTTCTCCAAAATTTCACCATATTCGTTGCTTCTCAAATATAACTCCATCAAGCATTTTTGCATCGCAAAATTGTTTTTGCCATCAAACTTGAAAATAGATAATTGCATTGCTTAAATCTCATTTGTTGAATTCGAAACCATCTTTACCTACTTAACTCCATCAATCGTTTTCACATCGCAAAATTGTTTTTGCCATCAAACTTGAAAATAGATAATTGCATTGGTTAAATTTCAATTGTTGAACTCCAAGTCATCTTGACCTACTTAACTCCATTAAGCGTTTTCACATCGCAAATTTGTTTTTTCCATCAAACTTGAAAATAGATAATTGCATTGGTTAAATTTCAGTTGTTGAACTCGAAACCATCTTGACCTACTTAACTCCATCAAGCGTTTTCACATCGCAAAATTGTTTTTTTTTTCCATCAAACTTGAAGATAGATAATTGCGTTGGTTAAATTTCAGTTATTGAATTTGAAGTCATCTTGACCTAGTTAACTCCATCGAGCATTTTCACATCACAAAATTGTTTTTTTCCATCAAACTTGAAAATAGATAATTGCATTGGTTAAATGTCAGTGGTTGAACTCGAAGCCATCTTGACCTACTTAAGCACTTTAACTGAGCTCTGATATCAAATGTTGGCAAATTAAAATTGCCTAGAAAATGGATTTTGAAGACTAATTACACACTCAGTTTTATTGATTGAGAGAATACAAATTTTACAAAGACAAATTCATACTACAATCTTTCACAACCTAAAAACCCGTTATGCATTAGCAACTTGTTAAAGCTAACAACCCAAACTTTTGCACACACTCTCATTATTTCTTTCTATGCATATATATCATTCACCATATAGCCAATGACTATATTTATAGGCTTCTAATGTCGGTTCACAAGGTGAATTAGTTGGCAATTTGTAATTGCCAACTAATAAAGGGAAGACAAACTCAATTTGAATTGTTAATTTGACCAACTCAGAATCTTCACGATTAAGTACAACAAAAATTAATTTTATTCTATTAGGGTCAAAAAAATTTGCTATCAAAACTTTTTATAAAAATTAACAACATCAAAAGGACACGTCGATGATCTAGGCACGACCCAAATTTTCATCAAACTTGATTTACGTGGTCCGAAACTTGCTTATTCATAAGGAACTCTTTATCAAGTTCGTCGATCCCTCTTCAATAGAAGCCAAATATTATTTAATAACTCCGATACATTAATAAAATACATGATTGGAGGAGAAAGACAGCAGCAATCTCAGACAATTGATAAAAGAGAAGAGAGTACAAAACCAGGTGGCGTTATTCACAAGGAAGTACAGAGTCATGGTCAGACTCTAAATTTAATACCAATCTAGCAAACTGAAGCAACATTTTGGAAATGCTGATCTGCAACCAAGGAATGAACTTGAGTTTATCTTAACGTTGAGAGGACGCTGTCCATTCCTTTCCGCGGCTTGCAAAGAGCTTCCAAGGACTCAAGTTTAGGCATGCTGAGTCCTATTCCCTGTGTCATGTCGATCTTCTCTTCACTAATCCTGGACCATTCAAAACACTGAATCAGTGCACCCAATGTCCGTCCTACTGTTCTCCTTCCTAAAGCAGCTCCAGGATAAATCCTCCTCCTTGTACCGAAGGGAACAAGATTATGCCCTTCCACTTTTCCACCTTCAAATCTCTCAGGCATAAATTTTTCTGGCTCAACCCAATACTTTGGATTCCTGTGGATCTTCCACGCATTGACCAGCAACATTGTGCCTTTTGGCACGTGAAAATCACTAACGTTGCAGTCGTCAGATGACTCGTGTGGAACCAGAAGAGGACCTGCTGGATAAAGTCGAAATGTCTTGTTGATCACATTTTGCAGATAATTTAGATTCGGGAGGGTTGTTTCATCCACCAGACGTCTTAGTCCAACAACAGCTTCTATGTCAGCCGACGGGCGTGGGTCACCTCACACATAATTGCTCATCAATTGTCAACATTTTAATATGATACTACATTGTCAAGTAAGAGTTAAGGCATCTCACACATTATTCACATGAAAAAAAATATAGATATTACTTTATTAAGTAGAACATGAAATTTCATCCCGCCATCCAATTGATCCGACGACTCTTGTCTTTTGTTTTTAAGGTTTCATATTTATTATTCACAGCCGTTACTAATCCGACGGCACTCATTTCTTTTGTGATTCTAGTGATTGTCACGGGTGTGATAAATTAATTTATTTAGTAATTAATTATAATATATTATGTATATATGTAAATATTAAGTCACAGCCGTGCATGTACACATAATAACCAATCAATTAATTATCAATTAATTAATGAATTAAATATTTTTTAAATTAATTGGTATTATTATTATTATTGTTGTTGTTGTTGTTGTTGTTGTTGTTGTTGTTGTTGTTGTTATTGTTGTTGACAGCCATGCATGTGCACATAATAACCAATCAATTAATTATCAATTAATTAATGAATTAAATATTTTTTAAATTAATTGATATTATTATTATTATTGTTGTTGTTGTTGTTGTTATTGTTGTTGTTATTGTTGTTGTTGTTGTTGTTATTGTTGTTGTTGTTGTTGTTGTTGTTATTAATCAGGTTCTCAACTGTCAAGTTATAATTATTTAATAAACAATTTTATTTACTAATTAATTATAATATATTATGTATATATGTACATATACACAGTTGTGACTTAACAAGTCATAGCCGTGCATATGCACATACTATATTATAATTAACCAATAAATTAATTATCATTTACTTAGTGAATTAAATAATTTTTAATTAATTAATAATAATATTATTATTATTGTTATTATTAATCAGGTTGTGAACTGTCAAGATATAATTTTTGTTACAAATTATTGAATAAATTTTGTAAAGTATTATTTCGTAATTAATGGGCATTATTATTATTAGGATATATATTAAAATCAAATATCATTAAAAAAATTTAGTTGATTTAATAAACAAATTTATTTACTGATTAATTATAATATATTATGTATATATGTACATATGCACGGCAACCGTGATTAGTAATAATACTAATAGTGTAATGAATTAAATATTTTTAAAATTAATTGATATTATTATTATTATTATTGATATTATTATTGATATTTTTAATCTAAGTAGTCATGCCTGTGACTTAATAGTCACATGCGTGACTCCCATGCACGGTCCGTGCATTTTATTTTCTTTTTCTTGTTACTAGGCACCTATATAATTTTATAACAATGTTTATTAAATGATTAATTAATTAATAGAAATATTATTAATTATCTATTAATTATAACATAATTAATTAATTGATTAATTAATTATAATATAGTTAACACATCTAAAAATATAATTAATTAATTAACTAATTAATTGATTTTGATATAACTTATGATAATTAAAATATAACAAATTAATTGATTTGTTAAAATATAATTTATTTATAAATTAATTATTGATCATTATTCAGTTATAATTAATATATAATTAATTAATTGATATATTAAAATATATTTAATTGATTAAGTAGTACATATTAATATTTAGTATATATGTTAATTATCCACCTGCATTATTAATTGTTAATTAATAAATAATTAATTAGTTAAAATATAATTAATTAATTACCTAATTTATTTATTTATATATCACTAATGATAATTAAAATATAATTATTTAATTGATTTATTAAAATATGATTTATTTATAAATTAATTGTTGATCATTAACTATTAAGTTTATTCAGTTATAATTAGTAATAATTAATATATAATTAATTAATTGATGTATTAAATAAAATATAATTAATTGATTAAGTTGTACGCATTAATATTTAGTATATATGTTACTCATAAACCAGCATTATTAATTGTTAATTATTATTAATTATTATATACTAATATTCAAGACATATATAGCTCTTTTAAGCAGTCATGCCTGTGACTTAATAGTCATAGGCGTGACTCCATGCACGGTTGTGACATATTAAATAATTTTTAATTATTTGTTAAAAATATAATTCTAATTTTAAATCTTTGAATGAGTCGGTATAACTTGTGACCTTTGTATTAGTTTAAATATGCGAGTCATCTCTTTTTCTCCCACCAATTAATAAGTCTTCCATCAAATGCTTTCAATCACGTCAAATGTTAATTTAATTAAGAAATATGTCTAGAAATTTCTACGTTTAATGCACTTACCAAACCCTTTCTCACATAGTTAAACCTCCGGAAGAATCGACAAGAGCTAGGGTTATAACTCCATTTCCTACTCCTAAACTCGCTAAGCTTCCTCAAGTGACAATTCTCAATTTAACGATCTTATTTGTTTTCTTTTAATTGTTATTATTATTCGATTCTTGCCTTTTCAACTATGGATTATTATTAGAATCCTAAGTGTTAACATTGTTTTTCCAGGACAAGCACATGAAAAATATACTATGCAGAGTTGTTTGTGTTTTCCTACAGAGTCTGATTCCAAATGGAATCATGGATGGTAAGTAAGCTCCCATTCTTATTGCCTTATTACCTTTTGGTTTTTTGGCAATCCAGGGTTTATTGACCCTTTTATCATTTAGCAGATCTATATAATGCATATGTACAAAGGTTATCTGGGGCTTGACAGAATCAGAAAATAAAAAAGAGTGTTACAAAATGAATTAGGGGATTATCAAGAACATGAAAACATATTTTTTCACCTTGATATTGGGAGATGATGATGGAAGCAATACGTCAAATATCTACATAGAAAATTTACAAATTAAACATGTTAAGGAAAGCATAGTTCTCAGAACTTTGTAAGTCCTTGCTTTCCCAGAAGTAAGAAATATGTTACATGTCTCTGAACTCATGTCGATGTTTGTCTAAATCACTTGCTTTTTAGTTCTCTTTCTTCTACATTCAATTGCACTAATCATATTTTGCTTCATTTTGACCAGTTCCTTATGGTTTTGCAGTGAAGGATTTGTTCATTGAAGTGCAAGCTTTTCGCATCGAATTCTCACAAGTCAGGGAAGCAACTGGTCTATTCAAGCTCCTAAAAAATTTGGAATAAGTGATCCTAATAGAGTCGTGCTCATTTGTCTTTCACCCTTATTCTGCTATAGATTTCAATTCCTTTAGTTTCTGCCTAATAGACACCTACTCATTTGTGTTTCGTCCTTATTCTGCTATGCATTTCAGTACCTTTAGTTTCTACCTTAGTGCCTGTAGGACCTTATATTTGGAACTCCTTCCAATTTGCAGCTTTATGTTTTGCTTCATGAGGATATAATAGCTACACTATTTTGACAGAAAGTATACTCATTTCTGGAATGAGAATTGGACTCGAAGATGTTATCCGAGGTCACTAGTTACTGAAATGCTCTATTAGGGTACTTTTCTAAACAAGTTTCTCATACTTCAATCTAATTTTCCTAAATTTATATGCTTGAATTTAATCTGCCTTATTCTTTGATGATACAGATGACAAGTCTCGGAGGAGCACAAATTTAGAAATGGAGATGTCACCTTGGCAGGAAGATGAGGTTAGTATATCATGGACTTAAATATAGCATAATAGCATGTAATTACTTGTGGTGGAATATGCCATGGAATGTGTTATGATTGATTGCTTTATAAATAAAGCATAAAGAGTTAAAATGGGGAACACTAAATAACTATCTGATTTTTCTTTATCAAAGAACATTTTAAACTTCTTAATGTGATAAGTTTTCACCTTGTCATATATTAGCTAATAATTTCTCTTTAAATAATTGGATATAGAAGTAAAGGAAAGATATCGTTTTCAGTGCTAGCTTGAATATTTTACCTTAATAGGTTATCAACTTTTGCGACAAGATCAATACAATCATTTCATTTCAGTGAAACCGAGATCTGCAAAGTCATGGGAACAAAAAAGAATCATTTTTACAATTAAACTACAATTCAAGAGAGGGACCATATCAATGTTCTTTTGCTATTAATCACATTTTTGTTCTCTGTTTTAATGTGTTTTATTTTGTTCATAGTAATTAACTTCAAAGGTAAATTTCAACTGTTTTTTCTTCTTTTTATCTTATCTTGGATCATTTTGATACTACTGTTTTACAGTATTGAATTAAGGTTATTATATGAAGTGCCCACACTTGAAGGATACTATGGGACCGGTACAATGCTTCTTTTTATTGGTTGTTTATTTGGCAGCTGATACCTATAATGAGAAAGGCACATATATTAGCTGAACGAAGTTACTGATGAAAGCGATTGATGTGGAGTCTTGAGAAACTTTTTCCCAAAATTAGCAAAGGTATCCTAGTTTAATTTAAGTTGTGGATTAAATAACTATCAGTTAAATGTAGTTTTTTTTTTTTTTTGCCTAATCTCAATGTCTACTACTTACTTCCATAATCTTGTGACTACTCTGAGTAGGTTCGATCCTTTTGCTTGCCCACTTCATATCACTGCTATAAATAGTCTACGGTTTCAAAATATACAAATAAAGATTTATATTTCGCTGATTAGATTTGAAATTAATATGTTGCATTTTGGATTAACTAGGTTTAAGCTTATACTCCGGTTCCATTGAATTTGGATGTCAATAATTTTTCAAACCGAATTAAATCGCAAATATTTGGGTTAATTATACTTTAATAGACTAAATCAATTCAGACTAGGTTTAAATTTGGAAATAATTTCTCTCCCATATATCTATATTTGTTTTAGTGTTACACTTTTACTCTAAATAACGTTGGATTTGTTTGGGAGAAAGCATCCATATATATGCTGCAAGTAGTTGACCAAAATTTTTGTCATTGTTAAGTATACACATTTATTCTCCTTTTCTCTTGTTATATCAAGGATGCTTACATTTTGGAATTTAATCAAAGATTGGTCTTTTCTTCATATGCTTTTTTAATTAAAAAAATATGTATGCGTTATTTGGATTAGGTCTTTTTGAGGATATGTATGTTTGATGCTTTCTATTTAGCAATATCATGACTTTAGCTTATTTATGCTGGCAGCTGGACAGTAGTTTAAGGCTCATGTTTCTTCATGTGGTCTATTTCATGTTCCTTATCCTAGTGCTCCAGACATGTTAAAAATAGAATTGCGAACTATATACAACCAACTGTGTAAAGATGCGGTTGTTTCCTTTTCTTTTTTTCTTTTTTTGCTATCTGCTAATCCTTGATGCTTGGACGATTGTAATCCTAACCATACATAAATAAAAATTATTTTTGCTGTTGTTTTGCTATCTTTTTTGTAATTATTGATAACTATTGCTGAAATGTGTTTCTTTTAATTTCTTTTGTTGTTTTCTTCAGAATTTTCTTTTTAAACATTTATTAATTTATTTTAATTCATACCAAATTTGGCAGTTATTATATTCTTTTACTAAAATATCTTTTTCTCCTTTTCCTTAGAAAATTATGTCCTATATTGTACATTTTTTTCTTGGTTAATTATAATATAATATATTATGTACATACGTCCTACTTAATTAACAGTCACGCTTAATAATAATAATGTCCATTAATTACAAAATTATTAATTATCCATTAATTTAATTTAACTTGATAAGATAATTAATTAAATTATATTTTAATTTAAAATAATTACACAATTAATTAAAGAAGTTTATTTACTGATTATATAAAAAACTGATTAATTCTTTGCACATTTATTTTTTTATAGTTAAAATTAAATATGGATTAAAAGCTTCTTACATCAGAAAAAATTCGTCCATATTACTCAATTATCATTTTGTAGTGAAAACATCTGAAAAATTAGTTTGCACCTTCTCCCAAATCGATTATTTAAAAAATTCACAAAAATCACTTTTCACCGTCTGTATTATTGAAAAATTTCAGCAAAAAAAGGCTCAAGATCCTTCACGGGCGTGGCATGTTAAGTCACTCTCGTGAAAAGGTGTCGTGCGTGTTACTCAACATGTCACACCCGTGACATACAACCTTCTTAAATTCTTTTTGTCGTTAACAATGTGTTTGGTAAATCAAACTAGTCAGTTTTCTTTGACCCTTTTGAATAAAAATATAGATTAAGTCCTTATTACAATAAATTTGCTAGGAAAATTTTAAAAAAATACCATGACATATTAATTCACTTTCACGGGTGTGAATTTTCGTTGAAATAGGTTATTCTACTCATTTCCAAAACAATCGCCGCCGAATGACAGAAAATCTTTCAATAGAGTGAATATTTTCAATTAATACGCTGGCTATTTAAAGACGCATATGCCAGCTATTTCATGCGGACAATATTTTCAATTCATAGGCCGACTATTTAAATACGCACTACTATAAATGATGTTTATTCGGTTGTTAAAAATGAAATCTGCAAATAATTAATGTTACTTTTATAAACATTTAATATGTTTTGAATTTTCTGAAAAAGTCTTCCTTTTATTTAAAATTTGGTTCATAAGAATTCCATTCCATTCCAATTCGGTTGCCTTCCTCTTGTTTTACTTTTTCAAAATGAGTTACAGAGAAAACGTGTATCATGTTAAATATCATGATCAGATTTAGAAAATTAAAGTTGTTAACGAAGGAAACTCCTCTATCACAAAACCAGGTCAAATACTACTCTTTCTCTACTATTTCGTATTTTTAAGTATGAAGAAGCAACGTTATATGAATATTGCACAAAATATCTGCTTTACTTAACATTATTTTCTACTTGATAACATAAAATTTTTTTTACTAAGAATTGTATTGAACGGTTCTTGAGAGCTAGCAGCAACAACATTAAGCTAGCTGCAACAAAATTGAAGGCTTGCCTTTCTTGGAGAGAAAGCATAATTATCGGTATTTTCATATTAGTTTTTATACAAATTCTTTTCATTCTTTTGCTTTTTCAAAAAATTTAAATGTAGAGAAATTAACAACAGATGAATTTCCACTAAAATCACATAAGGGCTTGCTTATTTAGCAGGTCACGATGAAAGTTCAAAATATGTTTTGGTAATTTTTAAACTCTATCAATTATGTCTAATTGTTTTTTTAATTTTTCAAACCTGATGGAATTTATTGACAATATTATTTACATATGCCCTTTCTAAATTTCATTTTGACATTTATTACTTATAAGCTCATTAAGAAGCTTTATTCTTTCTTTATTATTCTTGGCTAAAGATGTTTCGCTTTAAACTAGATTACCGGAAGTTTCATTCACAGAAACTGTAAGTAAGCATGTATACTTTTTTTGTATATTTTTTTTCAATTTTTATCTTTCTTTTTTGATAATTTCTCTTTTGCTTTGACTTTTGTAGGTTCACACGCTTTGTTGTGTTTACTTTGGAAGTTATCGTATCAACCATGCGCAAAAACTATGAACAAATTGTTATTCTTTTTGATGCAAGTATATTGCTTTTTTATACTCCCGTGATAACCTATAAAAGTATAATAACTAGTTTATAAAAAAAGATAGTTTTTTTATGAAACGTTTTTTTTTTTGAAACTACCTTATAATTTTTTAACCTTTTCAGGTTTTTTCAGGTCTGCTCTAACTTTCATAAATGTATTTTTATCAACATTGAAAATTATTACTGACTATTATCTGTCAAGACTTTACAAAGTGTTTGTAATCGAACCGCCATCTTTATTTACTTATCTTTGGAAGGTAATATTGATATGTATTTCTCTTGTTTATATATGTAATTTTTGTTTATTTTTGTTTATTTTATCTAACTTTTAACATCTTTATGAAAAACACTAAATTTTTAGATTTTTAACATAAATCGTCGTTACGTTATTCTTGTTGTTTTTCTAATGTGTTGTCTTCTATTAATATATGATTCAAATTTTTATTGTTATTACATGATATCAGACCATTTGTTGAATTTTCGACCTTCACCAATATTGTATCTTCATTGGATTTTGAAGAATAATTAGAATTTCCCAAAGACCCTTCTATAAGATCAACAGTTAAAGATGACTCACACTCATCAAGGTTTTCATTCACAATGTCACAATATTCTAATTCAAACAAACCATGATATCTTACTTTAACTACACCAGCTTCTGGGTCCACCGCCAATTCTTCTTTAACCTCACCATACATTAATTCGTTAAATGCGAGATCTATCTCCTTTGGATCACCTGTTGGTAGAACGCGCCATCAAAATATTAATGCTTATGCAACAGCTACCAACAAAACTTTATTCTCATTTACTCCCATTCCACAACATCTTACTGAGCCAATTAAAATTGCTAAACCACAAATCCCACAACCTTCTTTTTTTGATCACCTGTTATGTATTTGTTTTTCAAAAAAACTTATAGATCTCACAAATCTAACGAGTCTTTTTTACCTTTCTTAAAATTTTATAAGAGCCCCTATAATGAGATCATTTATAGGTCAATTATACAAGCCCCGATCAGTGGTCTGGTATCTATTATACCACCTCATTTGAAGCGAACTCACTTTTTCTGTATCACATTGATTTTAAAATAAGAATTAAATTCTACATAGTGCACAACTTATTTTTATTATATATGATGAAATTTTTTTCTTGATACAATGAAATGCATATCTGATGAAATATTTTTGCCTGCTATAAGAACATTTATTTATATTTGCCTATTTTTAGATTAACAAAACAACAATTATTAAGTTTGGCATAATGGAAAATTTTATATTTTATAAAATATCAATAGCACCAATTAACTAGGATTTTCGGTTAAAAGCAAAACTTACAATGGTCAAAAAATTAATATGTTTATTTTATATTAATCTGCTAGGAATGCTTCCTTCTTTTCCATGCTATACCAAAAAATAAGTAAAAAAATTGAGCAAAACATAACAATTATTTTCGTCTACATATTCATACAATCAACTTTGTCATAATTTGTCATTTAATAAAAGTCATCTTAATTATTAGTAGGATTTAGAAATTATTCACTAATTATGATTCGCAATTAAGCAAATTCATAAACCAACTTACAAAATGAAGAACCATAACTTATAATAAATCAAATGTAAGTTTTCCTTGTTTTGCTTTTTTAGTAAAATTGTGATAATCAAGGATTATTTTGACTTTTTAGTAAAATTCTGATAATCAGGGATTTCATTTTTAATGGTATGAAATTCTAAATTGGAAATGAAAAAAAAAACGTTATGTTATTCTCTGATAACTATTTAAATTTGGATTCACTTTTGAATTTATAATGTATTAATCAGATAAATCTTTATTTCCATGCAAAAGTTATTTGCATCGTACATAATTGTCAATTGAAATGATTACATAATTATTCCGTAGTTATAAGGATAAATCATGTTAACAAATTATGGTATTCAAATTGTCAAATGTTGCTTTATTTAATTTTAACTCAAATTATTATTACCATCAATAAACACAATTTGTCAAACGTTACCTTATTTAATTTTAACTCAAATTATTATTACCTTCTATAAACAAATTTTAACGTGATTACATTAAAAGGGAAATTTAACAGCATTTTATTAATGCTAAATTTGGAATCTCAATATTAAACAATAAAAATATTAAGTAGTTTTAAATAAAAAAATTTAATGCGATTTTACTCTATTAGTCACTAACGCAACCTTTAATTAATGTGACAGGATAATTATTTCTTTACTTAATCAATTCATCAATGTATAATCAGGGATTTCATTTCTAACGGTCTCAAATTCTAAATTGGAAATGATAATAACCATTGCAATTTGGGTCCACTTTTGAATTTATAACATATTAATTAATTAAATCTTGATTTCCCTTGCAATGCAAACTTAGTTACATCATCATACGTAATTGTGAATGTCTCTACAGAAATAAAACTGCTTCACTAATTATACATCAAATTTTAAATTATGTTACTCTACGTTATTTCTGTTATAAAAATTGACCATGTTTAAAATCAATATCAAACTGATTAATGGTTCTTTTGGTATTGAAAATTTGGCATTGAAATTTTGTGGTTATTAAAATGATTACATAATTATTTCGTAGTTATAAAGATAAATCATGTTAACAAATTATTTGCGTCGTTTAATATATATTAAAATTTCGTTTCAATTGATATATATTAAATTTTTATTTATCTTTTTTTAAGATACGATTATTAAGAATTGAGAGCCCTGTTTCACGGTTATGAGTGATAAGCATTTAAGAATGCCCTTTAAGTCACGATTCTTACTCCTTTAGTCACAACCGTGAAGTTTTGTGGTTATTGAAATGATTACATAATTATTTCATAGATATAAGGACAAATCGTATTAACAAATTATTTGCGCCATTTAATATATATTAAAATTTCGTTTCAATTGATATATATTCAAATTTCATTTATCTTTTGTTTTGGATAGATTATTAAGAATTGAGAGCCCTGTTTCACAGATATGAGTGATTAGCATTTAAGAATGCCCTTTAAGTCACGGTTGACTTAAACGGGCATTCTTCACGGTTGTGACTCCGACTAGAATTTAAGAATGGCCATATAAGTCATGGTTGTGACTTCCGTGATGACTGCATTATTTTTATGAATTTTAAATTAAATTATTATTACCTTATACCATCTTTACCCTAAAATATAATTTCGGTTAATTGTAAAACGTTACTTTATTTAATTCAATTCTATTAAATACAATTTTAACGTCATTGAAATTTAACAACATTTTATTTATGCTAAATTTGAAATCTCAATATTAACTGTTTTGTATCGTTATTTATCTTATTTGAAATTATGATAAACACAAAAACAAACAAAAAAAAATTATTAAGTAGTTGAAAAATAAATTTTTTTTAATGCAATCTTAATATATCAGTCAGTCTAATCTAAGAGACTGTATCAGTCACTCACTGTTGTATCACTTATAATTAGCCTAGCCGTTTTCTAATTAAAAGACATGACATCATAATTATTTCTTTATTGAATGAATCAAACAACGTCTTTATATTTTCTTGTGTAAAATAACTTCTCTAACCTAACTTCTCATATCGCATTTCTTCGTCTTCAAACTAAAACAACTCAGATTTCCTATTTTAGCAAACAAGCAGAAAACTCAGATTTAGCAAACAAGAGATTATTACCATTTGGAAGTTATTCCTTACCCTTCTTCGTAATTTTTTCAGTTTATTTTATTTGTGATTAGATTATATTTTGTTAATGTATTACATTTTTAGGATAATATTGTGTTAATCTCTCATTGATTAGCATCATCTTTTGTAAAATATAAAATGCAACTGTTTTATACTTTTTTCATCAATTGTTATATGAAAATTTCATTCATCATCATCTAAAGTTTTTAATTTGATTTTAATTCTGAATCTTCAGTTTATTAAATTTTTATCAATTTCATTTGTGATTATCTAATTTGCTGTTTACAGATGATACTAAAATCGGTGATCTCATATTCATGTTTATATGGTTAAATAACAGCTATTACATTTGTAGGATTATATTGTGTTAATGTATTACATTTTTAGGATAATACTATGTTAATGTTTCATTGATTATTATCATCTTTTGTAAAATATATAAAAAATTCTCTTCTAACCATAGAAATACCATACAAATGTATAATTGATTGATTCTAATTACAACTTTACTTAACAACATAATTACTTAAATTATATTTCAATTTAAAATAATCAAACTTTTCATAAAAAAACTTTATTTACTGATTAAATAAATAACTGATTAATTTTTAGCACATTTATTTTCTTTTTTATTATTTAAATTAAATATTTTAAAAGTTTCTTATATTATTAATAAACACTATTATCGCTAATTCTATATATTATTAATTATAATTATTAAATTTATTAATTATTAATTATTAATTGTTGATGATGATTATATATTAATTATTCACTTTCTATTATGCATGCACGATCATAGCGATGCTTAATATTATTGATTATTAATTATAAATATTGAAGTTATTAGTTTTTAATTGTTAATTGTCAATCATTATTATATATTAATTATTCACTTTATATTATGCATTGTGACCAATAAGTCACAGCCAGCCGTGCGTTTTTTTATATTCAATTTTTATTGTTACGTTTATATCGTTATTAATTATAAATTATTATTAATTAATTAATTGCATTAACTTTTAGACATCCCACAGACCCTTTCCCAGTATTCTTTAACATTTCAGCTAAGTCACAACCGTGACTTCTTAACTTTTATTTCCTTTTTATTTCATTCTCTATTTTGTAACTATGATCATATACAAATTCATGCTTGTAACTTTTTCCTGAAAATTGTGTTTATTAATCTTATTTGTTAACTGATAATCCATATATTAAAAAGTCATAAGCGTCCCTTTTAATATTGACTTAATTTAATTAAATATTAATTATAATCATTGTAATTATTAATTATATATTATTACTCACGATTGCAAGTTATCATAATTATTAATTATTATTATGAATTATGAATTATTCCCTTTAAATGCATGCACGGTTGTGACTAATAAGTTGCAATTTATTTGTTAAATTTTATTGTTATTTTCATAATATTCTTAATTACAAATTATTTATTTCATTAAGCTTTTTTTCTTTGCAAATTTCTTTTCATAACGAATTTACCTAAATTCTTATGCAAATAAATGATCCATAGGACAAACCAAATTTTCGTGGCTTCATTTATTAAACACATTTTCGATGAAGTTTGAATTTTAGTTTTAAATGTATATTTTTATCTTCGAATCTTTAAATAAGTCGTAATTCACTACTAAACAATATACCAAATTTTAATTTTTTTAAATTTTAGGTAATTCACTACTAAATAATATAAAAAATTTTAATTTGTTTAAGTTTTAAATTATATATTTTAACTTGCTTGAAACTTTAAATTATTTCATGTTTTAATTATAAAAATATTTTGTAATAACTCAAATAAAAAAGAAAAAGATTAAATTTAAAAATAAAAGATAAATTTACAGACCAAACCATATTATCATATGCTCAGAGAGGATAACTAGAATGACAAAATACAATAAATATACATATCTATGATACATATCTATAATTTCATGCACTTCTTAATCTATTTATATCTCAAATATGCAAAATAATAAATTAAAAATTTATTTTCCATAAATTTCAACAATAAAAAGTAGAAAGTAAACTACATATGATAATATTAATGTTATCCAATCTTCTTTATTTAATAAAGGATTTTTCCTATCTAACATTAAATAGAATTCCTGAATTTTTTCAGTTGTTATGTCTGTACAAAATACATGATAAATAATTTTAATTAATTTTCATTAGCATAATTGTATCGTCATATCTGCAATTAATCTTTTCAATATTTCATTTTCTGAAATTGTTTTTCCTAACCACATTTAACCTTAATTTTTTAAGTTTTCTATTTGTTCGTGCGTGTTTCGTTCTTGCACTATTCAGGTATGTTTAATTCTGTAAAAAATTTTATTATATAAAATTTCGTTGTATTTGTTCCTGATAAATTTCTTTTCATTAATATGATAATTATTTTTTTCTTTATTTATCCATATTTCATAACTTACATATACAATTTTACTTTTTTAATATACTTACTTACATCATATTGGCATGAATTAACGTTTTTATATATCTCCTAATCTTTATTTATCTTATGGTATATTCAACCCATACTATTATGCAAACTTTTTAAAATTTTGACTAATTTGTTAAATGTGTTGTTAACCTTATTTGATAAATGTATGGTTTGTTAGATCTTATTTGTTAAATGTATGGGTTGTTATATGTATTTTGTTATATTAACAGATACAGTAGATATTAGTGCTTCGTGATAAACTCTTTATTAAATCTATAGTTTGTTAGATGTATTCTCTTATATTCATCAATAAAGATGATATTATTGGTTTGTTTTTTTTCATATTATATTTTGACATTTTTAAATTATAGCTAACATTTATTGATGTAACTAAGCATCGTTGAATAATATTTATAATATATAAATTTTTATATATCTCTCATTTAATAATATTAATAATATATATTCAATGATATTAATAATATTATATATATATATATATATCAAATATTGTTAGTATGGATATTTTAATATTTTAAAAATATATTATCGATTGTTATATGAAGAATGTTAATATTGTCTGCATTTAGATGTAGATAGAAATGCTAAGAGATGTCAAAAGTATGCTAAAATGCCAGAAAATAAAAAGCAAGAATTCTTGCAACGACTTAGAGAAACTCGAGCTGCAAAAAAGAGAAACGATACTTTGCCTACAATTTGTCAAATAGTTACTGATCAACATTCCTATTCTTTCATTAATAGCGAACCTTTCGGTAGTCAACTTTTCATTCATCAATCTACTAGTCAAATACTACAAAATTGATCTTTTGATTTTAATGTGAATCATGTTTATGCAACTCATTCTTCTTTCCAACTAGAAGAAATTGTTCATACAACATCAACATTTGAAGCATCTAATATGACATATGATAATTCAAATTGTCCAACTATATCTTCCTTTCCAATTCAACCTAACTCAGTGACACTTGTTGAAGATCAAGGTATAACTTTTTTTACCTATATTTGTACTATTTATAATATTATTACTACACGAAGTGATCATTTTATTTTTATATGTTTTAAGGGATAAATTGCCATCGCTCTTCCTCAAAGTTAGCATCCTTACAGAATTTACCTGTTGAGCCTCAACAGCTTTGTTTTGCTCCAAATTGTGAACATTGTCATGCAAAGAGATTTTATCTTGAACCTCCATCATCCTATTGTTCATCAGGATAGATTTCCATTGTTGCTTCTCAAATGTCATATGCTTTGAAGCGATTATTTATGGCACTGATGAAGAATCAGAACATTTCAGGAAGAGCGTTCGTACATATAATAACAATGTAGCTTTTACTTCCTATGGAGCTAGGTATGATCGAGAACTAACAAAAAACAAGAAAGGGGTTTATAC
>JANZLC010000017.1:24384-39388 GCA_026413385.1 Erythroxylum gracilipes
CATTCGACCAAAATATTATGTCTTGCATCTCGATCAGAAGCCATTTTGGAGAGCGCATCTGCCCGAGCGTTTTGCGTCCTTCCTATCCTACTGACCGAGTATTCTTCAAAATTACTGAATTCTTGTTTCGCCAACTCCAAATACCTGATCATGCTGTCTCCTTTGGCCTCATACTGCCTAGTAACTTGGCCGACTACTATTTGGCTATCACTGTATACCTTCAAACACTTCACCCCCATCTCTCTTGCCAACTAAAGTTCGGCTATTAAAGCCTCGTACTCTGCCTCATTGTTTGACGCTTTAAACTCTAAGCGAAGAGCATACTCCACCTTTTCTTCCTGGTGGGGGCTGATCAATACCACTCCTACCCTGCATCCCTCAGTGTTAGATGACCCCATCCACAAATAGGCTCCAGGTAGGCTTTGCTTGCCCTGCGAGTCAGATTGACTCATTTCTGTGACGAAATCAGCCAATACTTGAGCCTTGATCGTCGTTCGCGGCTTATATTGTATATCGAATTCTCCTAGCTCTACTGCCCACTTTACTAGTCGCCCTGAGATTTCGGACTTCTGCAGGCACTGCCTGAGGGGTTGATCGGTCCATACCTCGATGGTGTGACTCTGGAAGTAGGGTCTGAGCTTTCGCGCCACAGTTACTAGTGAAAAAGCTAGCTTCTAGATGGGTGTGTATCGTGTTTCTGGTCCGCTCAGCACCTTGCTGACGTAATAGATCGGGAATTGTTCGTTGCCTTCCGATCGAACGAGGACTGTGCTGACTGCCCCTTCTGTGATCGCCAGATAAATAATCAGACTCTCCCCATCGACGGGACTTTGCAAGACGGGCGGGCTAATTAGATATTGCTTCAGATGTTGAAATGCCCGCTCGCACTCATCCGGCCATTGGAATTGGGTGACATCCGCTTTCCTTAGAATTTTTAAGAACGGGAGGCACTTATCCCCCATCCTGGAGACGAATCTACTCAAAGAAACTATCCGCTCGGTCAATATCTGAACCTCTTTCAGACACCGCGGTGAGGGCATCTGGATAAAGGCGTCAATTTTCTCCGGGATCGCTTCAATCCCTCGCTGGGTAATCATGAATCCCAAAAATTTACCGGATGCTACACCAAAGACGCATTTTTCTGGGTTCAGCTTCATCTGAAACTTATTAAGGGTTTGAAAAACTTCTTTGAGATTTTTCACATGCTCAGCGGCCGTTTTACTTTTGAACACCATGTCATCCACATAGGCTTCGACCGATTGGCCAATCTGCTCCTTGAAGACTTCCATTACGAGCCGTTGGTAAGTGGCCCCTGCGTTCTTCAAACCGAGCAACATCACCTGGTAGCAATACGTGCCTTTGTCAGTTATAAAGGCGGCCTTCTCTTCATCCTCGGGGCTCATTTGGATTTGATGATATCCCGAAAAAGCATCCAAGAAACTGAGCAGTTCATGTCCTAATGTAGAATCCACTAACTGATCAATTTTGGGCAGGGGAAACTGTCTTTCGGGCACGCTTTGTTTAAGTCGGTGAAGTTGATGTACATTCGCCACTTTCCATTTTTCTTCCTCACATGTACAACGTTCGCTAACCATTCGGGTTACTTTACTTCCTGGATTAACCCAGCATCAAGCAATTTATCTACCTCTTTTTTGATCACCTCCTGTCTCTCTTTGTTGTGCCAACGCTTCTTTTGTCTAATTGGCTTACAACCTGTTCGGATACCAAGAGAATGCGATGTTACTGATCGAGAGATTCCAGGCATATCGCTCGGCACCCAAGCAAAGACCGATCTGTTTTCTACCAAGCAGTCTATGATTGCTTTGACCAGGCTTTTATCAAGCTCGGAACCTAGATTTGTGAACTTGGACCGGTCTGCTTCATCCAACATTACCCGCTGCGTTTTTTCTACGGGGTTCATCCTTTCTATTTCTTCGTCAGCCCTGACATCGAGGGAGCTCGCCAGGACGACCGCTCCTTCAAGCGTCCTTGCTTCCGCTAAGTAGCATTCCCTAGCGATCCTCTGCTGACCCCTGACCATACCAATCCCATGGGGCGTTGGGAACTTCATTGCTTGATAATAGGTGGAGACAACTGCTCCGAGGGCATTTTGAGTGGTCCGTCCGAGTATAGCATTGTACGCCCCCACGAACTCGACGATCAAAAATTCAACCCTCCTCTCTACTTGACATGGCTTTTGTCCGAATTTTTACTTTCAGAAAGACTCGGGCGAGCGGACAGGTTGATGCTCCCGTTACCCCCTTGATGGGTCCCTCTATTGGCAGTAGCCGATCCTCTTGTATCTCCATCTGCTTGAAGGCATCGTAATATAGTAGGTCAACCGAACTACCTGTGTCAATCAGTATCTGCTTCACCTCGCTTCCATCTATATTCAAGGTGACCACTAGCGCATCGTCTTCAGGATAGCTAACACTATTCAGATCAGATTTGTCAAACGAGATCGTCCTATCACTCGGCTTCTTTTTCTTTGATAACAAGTCTTCAGCGACCTGGCTGGCATGTCTCTTATCACCTTTTGCTGTGCTGCCCCCAGAAATCATGTTGATGACCCTAACCAGTCGGTTACCTGGCTGTTGGGCGTTTCTACCATCTCTTGCCCCGAACTGTGGCCTTTGCCAATTGTTGGATCGATCAGTCCCTCCCTCACTATCTTGATCGGTATTTCTGTCCAGGATCGTCAGGAAAAAGGGAGAGTCGTACTGTGTTGGTGGGCAATCAGGACGGGAATTCACGATCAAGTTAACTCGGTCGTCTGCAGTTTCTTCTAGGGCTTCAACAGGATGTCGTTCGGCCATCACGCTCATCTGCCGACCGAGCATCTGTTGTTGCCCTAGCTGAAGTTGTAGAATCTAGCGAATCAATGGATCAGCCGCTTCCTCTATCTGTTTCTGAGTAAGAGAGGTCGATCGTGGCGCGGGAGGATTGGCATCTGGGGGATGCTGGGTGTGAGAATCGGGGTGTGTTGGTGTGAGAACAGTAGGTAACTGCAAAACCATCCGTTACAGTGCAAGTGCCGTGACGGCGGCGATAACAAAGTTGGCTGCTGCCGCCTGGCTGATTTGTGTGGTTCTGGACGTGGTGCCCTGACGCTGGGCTCCACGGTGGGCGCCAAATGGTTCAGCCTGATTTTGCTGAGGTTGAACGTCGTTGGAAGGATCCATGATCTGTGTGACTCTGGCTATGAAATACCTGCAAAACAGACAAAGGCGTGTCGGGAGTTGTTCCCGGGAGGCCACTCCAACGCTCAAATCAGTGTTTGTCAAGTTATTTGGCTGCTGAGAATGGAGAATAATAACTAGGTTGTAATCTCATACCTGTATCGCGGTAGAATAGTACCTTATATATGGCATGGATGCTAGGTTTAGGTCTTTACGTAGATCTTTGTGTTTGCATGGGAGTCTAACACCTGATGGGCTTGTAGACGTGTATGGATGGGCCTAGGCCTAACATAGCCGACCCATCCATTATTTTTATTTTTTTTGTTGTTGTTGTTGTTGTTGTTGTTGTCACAATCGTGCATGTTATTATTATTTATTAAATATTATTAATTAATTATTATGTATGTTATTATTAATTACAAAATAGTATTATTTAATTATTAAATCTTTGCTCACAAGTGTGGCATGTTAAGTCACACCCGCGAGCATGCTATTATATGACAAAGGAAGGGTCAAACCACTTAAAAATCTCGTGTTTATCTACAGAGTTTCACCTGTCTCGTGAGAGAGAGTTGATCATCTATAGTTGCACGATCGTGCGGGCGTTACTTACCTGCCGATTTCAATGACAAACAAACTTTCGATAGATATGCCAGCTATTTCACGAAGACAATATTTTCAATAGTTACACCGGCTATTTGAAGACATAGTATTATAAGTTAAGTTTATTCGGTTGTTACAAATGAAATCTGCAAATAATTAATGTAACTTTAATAAACATTTAGTATGTTTTGAATTTTTCTGACAATGGACGAACATGAAATTCCATTCTACTGTCCATTCTTATATTTTAATTAATTAATTAATTGTATTTTATTTTATTTTATTTAATCAATTAATTAGTTATGTTTAATTAAAAATGAAAAAATATATGTGTCTCTGGCCAGAAACTTTAGTCACACCTAGCCTTACCTGTTCTAGGAAGGGATGATTAGCTTAACAATAATTAATAATTAATAAAATTTTATATATGTGTTTTTATTAATTCTTATTATTAAATAATTGTTTATTATGTAATTATTATTAGTATTAACTATAAACTTTTGCGTGCACGGTTGTGACTAAACGAGTCACAAGTTTAGTCACAACCGTGCATGTTACTATTATTTACTAAATATTATTAATTAATTTTTGATTTTTGTTATTTGATTATTAACTATGATATTGTTCATTATTAAATATTATTATTTAATTTATTATTAATTATAAATTATTACATGTTTTTATTAATTCTTATACATGTTTTTTATTAATTCTTATTATTGATTAATTATTAATTTTAATTTTTTTAATTATTAATTATTACTATTAACCATGCATGTTATTATTATTTATTAAATATTTTAATTAATTATTGATTAATTATGATATTATTCATTACTAAATATCATTAAGTATTTTTATTTATGTTCTTATTAATTATAAATTATTACATGTTTTTGTTAATAATTATTATTCATTAATTGTTAATTATGTAATTATTTATTATTATTATTAACTACATATTAGTCACAATCGTGCATGTTATTATTATTTATTAATTATTATTAATTAATTATTATTTGATTATTATGCATGTTATTATTAATTATTAAATATTATTATTTAATTTTTAAATCTTTGCTCGCGGGTGTGACATGTTAAGTCACACCTCACACCCGTGAGCATGCTGGTATATGGCAAAGGGAATCATTTACTAATAATTATTAATTAATTATTATTCAATTATTAATTATGATATTATCCCTCATTAAATATTATTAAATATTTTTATTTATTTTAATTAATAATTATAAATTATTACATGTTTTTATTAATTCTTATTATTAATTAATTTTTAATTATGTAATTATTATTATTATTAACTTTATATTTATCACAATCGTGCATGTTATTATTATTATTTAAATATTATTAATAATTATTATTTGATTATTATGCATGTTATTATTAATTATAAAAAATTATTATTTAATTATTAAATCTTTGCTCATAGATGTGACATATTAAGTCACACCCGTGAGTATGCTATTATTGGCAAAGGGAGGTCAAATCACTTAAAAATCCCGTGTTTAACTTGACCCTAGTGAGTTCCCCCTGTCACCCTCATGCTTGACGGTGGCATAAATGTAAAGTCTGATAGTTGCACAATCATGCACAAGCACGATCGTGACAGAGAGCTGATCATCTATAATTGCATGATCGTGCACACGCACGATAGTGACAGAGAGTAGGCCATTACTTACCCGTCGATTTCAATGACATACAATCTTTCAATAGATATGCTGGCTATTTCACAAAACAATATTTTCAATAGGTACACCAGCTATTTAAACATGTAATATTATAAATGAAGTTTATTCAGTTGTTACGATTGAAATCTACAAATAATTAATGTAACTTTAATAAACATTTAGTATGTTTTGAATTTTTTTGACAAATGCCTTCCTTTTATTTTAAATTTTGTTAACAATTCCATTCCATTCCAATTCTCTTACCTTCATCTTGTTTTACTTGTTCAAAATGAGTTATAGAGAAACTGTGTATCAGGTTAAAGATTATGACGAAATTCAGAAAAATAAAGTTGTTATTTGGTATCTAACGAAGGAAACTCCTTTATCACAAAACCAGGTCAAATACTTCTCTTTCTCTACTGTTTTGTATTTTTAAGTAGGAAGAAGCAACGTTATATCAATATTGCACAAAATATCTACTTTACTTAACATTATTTTCTACCTGATAACAGAAGAAATTTTGTACTAAGAATTGTATTCAACGGTTCCTAAGAGCTAACAGTAACAACGATAAGTTAGCTGGAAAAAATTTGAAGGCTTGCCTTTCTTGGAGATAAAGCATACTTATCGGTATTTTCATAATAATTGTTATACATTTTCTTCTGACACTTCTGCTTTTTTAATAAAAAAATTTAATGTAGGGAAATTAAAGCAGATGAATTTTCCGCCGAACTCACAGAAGGACTTGCTTATTTAGCAGGTCACGATGAAAGTTTGAAACCTATTTTGGTAATTTTTAAACTCTATCAATTATGTCTAATTCTTTTTTTAATTTTTCAAAACCGATGGAATTTATTAACAATAATGTTTACATATGCCCTTTCTAAATTTCATTTTGACATTTATTACTTCTAAACTTGTTAAGAAGCTTTATTCTTTCTTTACTGTTCTTGATTGAAGATGTTTCGCCTTAAACAAGATTATCGGAAGTTTCATTCACAAAAATTGTAAGTGAGCATATATAATTTTTTATTGTATATATTTTTCAATTTTTATCCTTCTTAGTTGATAATTTCTCTATATTATCTTTTGCTTTGATTTTTGTAGATTCACACGCTTCGTTGCGTTTACTTTGGAACTTGCCATAATAACCATGTGCAAAAACTGCGAACAATTTGTGATTCTTTTTTATGCAAGTATGTTGATTTTTTAAACTCATAACATATAAAAGTATAATAACTATTTTATATATAAAAAAGGTTATTGTGTCTTTATTGAACTTATAGTTTTTTATGAAAAACCATTTAATTAGATATAGATATAGATCAGTAAATTCATTTAATGTTGCCCTATGTTATCTTCTTCTTTTTTTTACCTTTTAAGGTTTTTTCAGGTCTGCTTTAACTTTCATATATGTATTTTTATCAGCATTGAAAATTGTTATCGAATATTATCCGTCCAGACTTCACAAAGTGTTTGTAATCAACCCGCCGTCTTTGTTTTCTTATCTATGGAAGGTAATATTGTTATGTATTTCTGTTGATATGTGTAATTTTTGTCTATTTTATGTTTATTTTATCTAGCTTTTAACACCTTTATTAAAAACACTAAATTTTTAGATTTTTTTAACATAAATCATCGTATTACTAGCCCACTTACATTATACTTTTTACGTTACTATCTTTCTAATGTGTTATCTCCTATTAATATATAATTCAAAATTTTATTGTTATTACAGGGTATCCGACTATTTGTTAAATTTTCGATCATCACCACGATTGTATCTTCATTGGACTTTGAAGAATCATTAGAATTTCCCCAAGTTTCTTCTCTTCGATTTGACCCTTCCATAAGATCAATAGTTAAAGATGGCTTACACTCGTCAAGGTTTTCATTCAAAGTGTCACAATATTCTCACTCAAACAAACCATGGTATCTTACTTTAACCGCACCAGCTTCTTCAAAAATAGGGTCCACTAGTAAGTCTTCTTTAACCTCACTATCCATTAATTCGTTCAATGCGAGATCTATCTCTTTTGGATCACCCATTGGTAGAACGTGCCATCAAAATATTAATGCTTATGCAACAGCCACCAACAAAACATTATTCTCATTTACTCCCATTCCACAACGTCATACTAAGCCAATTGCTAATCCACAAACCCCACAACCCTCTTTTTTCGATCACCTACTATGTTTTTGTTTTCCAAAAAGACTTATAGATCTCACAACTATAATGAGTCTTTTTTACCGTTCTCAAAATTTTATAGAATCCCCTATAATGAGATCATTTATAGGTCAATTATGCGACCACCAATTGGTGGTCAGGTATCTATTATACTACCTCATCTGAAGCGACCTCAATTGTCTATATAACATCAGTTTTAAACTAAGAATTAAATTCTGCAAAGTGCGCAACTTGTTTTTATTATATATGATGAAATCTTTTTCTTGATACAATGAAATGCTTTTGTATTTATTATATATGATGAAATCCTTTTGCCTGCTATAACAATATGTATTTATATCTGCCTATTTTCATATTAACAAAACAACAATTACTAAGTTTGGCATAATGGAAATTTTTATATTTTATAAAATATGAAGAGCAACAATTGCTTGTGATGTTCGGTTGAAAGAAAAACTTCCAATGGTCAAAAAATTAATATAACTTTTTTTATATTAATTTGCAAATGCTTCCTTCTCTTCAATGCTATACCACAAACTAACTAAAAATATTGAGCAAAACATAACAATTGTTTTCTTCTGCATATTCAAACAATCAATTTTGTCATAATTTGTCATTTAATAAAAGTCATCTTAATTAATAGGATTTAGAAAATTATTCACTGATTATGATTCGCACTTAAGCAAATTCATCCTTACATAGTCAAGAAGCAACTTACATATTGAAGAACCATAACTTATAATGAATCAAATATAACTTTTTCTTGTTTTGGTTTTTTAGTAAAATTGTGATAATCAGGGATTGTTTTGGTTTTCTAGTAAAATTCTGATAATCAGGGATTTCATGTCTAATGGGGTCAAATTCTAAATTGGAAATGAAAAAAAAAACACTATTTTATGCTCTGATAACTATTGCAAGTTGGTCCACTTTTGACTTTATAATGTCTTGACAGTTAAACCTTGATTTCCCTTGCAAAGCAAAAGTTAGTTACATCATACATAATTGTGAATGCCTCTATAGACATAAAACTTCTTCATTAATTATACATCAACTTTCAAGTTATCATCCTCTCAATGTTATTTCTGTAAAAAAATTAATCATCTTTAAAATTATTATCAAACTTGTTAACGTTTATTTTGGTATTAAAATTTCCTGATTATTGAAATGATTACATAATTATTTCGTGATTATAAGGATAAATCATGTTTATAAAATTATTTGGGTCATTTAATATATATTAAAAGTTTTTTTTATCTTTTTTAAGATATGATTATTAAGAAGACACAATCGTGTTTCACAGTTGTGACAGTCACAACCGTGATTAGCATTTAAGAATGGTCATTTAAGTCACGGTTGTGACTTCCTTTAGTCACAACCATGATAACTGCCAAAAGTTACTATTTTCATGGATTTTAAATTAATTTTAAATTAAATTATTATTACCTTATATCATCTTTACCCTAAAATACAATTTCGGTTAATTGTCAAATGTTACTTTATTTAATTTTAACTCAAATTATTATTACCTTCTATCATATTTTTAAGTGGTTTTCCCTTTGCCATATATTGTGTAGTCGTCCATCCCATCATTATTAAGTACTAGATATTAATATTAAGTATATTAATTAATTATAATTATACATGCACGGTTGTGACTTGTTTATAGGTAATAATAATTATTATTAATAATTACATAATAAACAATTAGTTAATAATTAATTGATAATAAGAATTAATAAAAATGTAATAATTTATAATTAGTAATAACAAGATGAAAAATATTTAACAATATTTAATAATGAACAATACCATAATTAATAATCAAATAATAATTAATCAATAATAATTATTAAATGATAATAGCATGCTCACGGGTGTGACTTAACTGTATATGTGTGGAATTTGTTTTTTACATCGTTTGTAGTTGGATGTCACGGGTGTGACATGTTAAATCACACCCATCACACCTTCTTCACGGGTTTGACTTACACCTTCACGGGTGTGACATGTTAAGTCACACCCGTGAGACCTTATCATGGGTGTGACTTAACCGGTCACACCCATTTGACATATGATTTTAATCTCCTTTTTTGTTGTATAACAAGCTTTCAGTATATCTAATTAACATATATATTCTCATTAACTTTTGGTTGCAAATATAGATGCCGCTATGATGTGGATTTGACTAACAAAACAGGGACTATCTCAGCTTTTATTTTTGGCGAACTTGGTGAAAAACTTTTGAAGTTTACTGTAATTGAAGCTATGCAATCTTACCACCAAGTTATATTTTTTTGACTTACTATATATGCAATTTAATATAACAAGAATTATGATATCTTTATTAGATGACTGACAATTAACATTTTTACCTTCCCATAATAAGAGTATCGAACTTTCTCTAGAAAAGGTCCATGCATAATTGAAAAGTAAGACATTTCTTCTTCATATCAAACCTGTACACGTTCACTCAACAGATGGAAGACAACAGTTCACTGTTATATATTACCGTAAAATTGTTGATGACGATTTACAAAAGGCTTCAACATTTTTTTGATAAATAAAAGGCTTCAACTTCACTTGAAAAAGATGATGAATTTTCAATTGATGATCAAAATAGTACCGTTGACATTACAACTACTCCTATTTCAAGTATTTGACATTATTTATTCATTGAATTTGGTATTTGTCATTATTTATTCTTTCAATTTTTACATTTTTATCTTTATCAAACTATGTAAACTTGTTTTTTTACGTCAATTATATTGTCATCTGTTATTTATTTATCTAGCATTTTTATCAACAAAAATAATGTTACCTTATATATTCCGTAGCTAATATACTTTGGTTTTTTATATTTTGAGAAGATATTGTTAAATCTTCGTTAACAGTCAGACAATGTGAATCCACACAAAGTCAAATGCCGATGTTAATGAAAGTAACAAAAAGCACAAATTGTCATAGGCTCTTTTTCTTAGGGCAAAAAAATCATGTAACTTGTGTACCTTTTCTACTTTAATTTCTCCTTTTTTAAAACTTCAAAATTCTGGATAACTGCATGATCGTTTTTTGTTGTTAAATCATAACCATCAATAATATTTTATTACTTGGGTCATAACTATAACTTACTCGTGACATCTGACAATTGTCTTTATTAAACTCATGCACATTCATAAACTAATTATTCAAAACTCATTGACATCTCAACATATTAAAAGAAATCGTTTTCTTTACTGTATGTTTATTTGCTCATGCCTTGTTTTGTCTTGCATTTTCACTTTTATCATATGTTTGTAAAGTAGATTCTGTAAATATAGCATCATGTTAAATTCTGAACATACAATTTAAATCTGATAAAGTTATTCTGATTTTACCAATAATCTTAATATTATATACGATTTAATTATTTCTACATAAATAAAACCTTATTAAATATATAAAACAAACTCAATTTTTTTCTAAACTTTAATCTTTTTTAAAAAACATTGCCAAGATCATCAGTTAGTTTTTAAAATATGCTATTTTATATTTGCAAATGGTAACTTCATCAAATTTTTAAAATATGCTATTTTATATTTGCAAATGATAACTTCATCAAATGTACATTCTTCACACAAAGAAGAGAATAAGACCAAAGGGCATATTTAGCTTAACCAAATACGTGGATCACATAACTAATTTATAAGGTAAATATTTGGAAACTGTTAACAAAAACATTTATTTATTTGTGTCGCTCTATCATAATCAGATAAATGGGAGAACATACATGAATATAATAAATTAATTTAAAAATCATTAGTTAAGTGACTAAACGATAAGTCATTAATTAAACAATCAATTAATAATTTATTAATTTATTAAAATCTAATTCATGCCTTAACACCTCAGAAAAATATTTAATAAATATTATTGAATAATTATTATTTGATTATTAATTACGATTTTATTCGTTGTAAAATATTATTAATTATTAATTTTATTATTAATTATAAATTATTACGTGTTTTTATTCATATTATTAACTGTATGTGATGGCATGCATGTTCTTACTGTTTATATGCACGCCGACACAAAAAAAACTAACGGGTGTGACATATTAAGTCACACTCATGAGCATATTAATATTATTAAATATTCCTTCACAAGTTATTATTATTTATTTGTAGTTGTCTCACAGGTGCAACATGTTAAGTCACACATGTGAGCATGCTATTATCATTTAATAATTATCATTCGTTAATTATTATTTGATTATTAATTATGGTATTATTTATTATTAAATATTTTTATTTATGTTATTATTGCCTATAAATTATTACATGTTTTTATTAATTCTTATTATTAATTAATTTTTTATTATGTTATTATTATTATTATTATTATTATTACTACTATTATTATTATTATTATTATTAACTATTAAAAAAATGCCTCACGGGTGTGACATGTTAAGTCATACTCGTGAGTATGCTATTATCATTTAATAATTATTATTCATTAATAATTATTTGATTATTAATTATGATATTATTCATTATTAAATATTTTTATTTATGTTATTATTGATTATAAACTATTACATGTTTTTTTATTAATTCTTATTATTAATTAATTGTTTACTATGTAATTATTTATTTATTTATTATTATTATTATTATTATTAACTATTGAAAAATGCCTCACGGGTGTGACATGTTAACTCACACCTATAAGCATGCTACTATCATTTAATAATTATTATTTGATTATTAATTATGGTATTATTCATTATTAAATATTATTACATATTTTTAAAAAGCTGAAAAAATGCCTCACGGGTATGACATGTTAGGTCACACCCTTGAGCATGCTATTATCATTTAATAATTATTATTTATTAATTATTATTTAATTATTAATTATAGTATTATTCATTATTAAATATTTTTATTTATGTTATTATTGCTTATAAATTTTTACATGCTTTTATTAATTCCAATTATTGATTAATTATTAATTATTAATTAATTTTTGTTATTTATTATTTATTATTATTATTAGTAACTATAAAAAAATTTTGCCTTACAAGTTTGACAGGTTAAGTCACACTCGGGAGCATGTTATTATCATTTAATAATTATTATTTATTAATTATTATTTGATTATTAATTATTATATTATTCATTATTAAATATTATTAAATATTATTTTTTATTATTGATTATAAATTATTACATTTTTATTAATTCTTATTATTAATTATTTATTAACTAATTGTTTATTATGTAATTATTAATTATTATTATTATTAACTATAAACAAGGAGGGCGAAGTCTCGTAGTTGCACGATCATGCATAAGCACGATCGTAACAGAGACCTGATCATATGTAGTTGCACGATCGTGCATATCTGGTCATTGTACAAGCACGATCATGCACTTCTGTCAAATAACTTTATGCACTCTTCACTCTATGCCATTTTTTTCTTTTCTTTTTTTTTCTTAAGTTTTGTTCCTACATGCATCTTACTATCTACGAAGGGCGAATGTACAACCACTTTTTTCGCAGATGTTACTTTATATAACAATTCATTTGCACACATGGTACTTGATAGGGAGATTATAAAAAAACATTAAATAAAGCTTCATGGGTGTGACATGTTAAGTCACACCAGTGAACATGCTATTATCATTTAATAATTATTATTCATTAATTATTATTTGATTATTAATTATGGTATTATTCATCATTAAATATTTTTTAAAAACATAAACAAATGCCTCCCGGGTGTGACATGATAGGTCACACCCGTGAGTATGCTATTATCATTTAATAATTATTATTTGATTATTAATTACGGTATTATTCATTATTAAATATTTTCATTTATGTTATTATTGCTTATAAATTATTACACATTTTTATTATTGATTTATTATTAATTAATTGTTTATTATGTAATTATTATTATTATTATTATTATTATTATTATTATTATTATTAGTAACTATAAAAAAACAATTTTGCCTCATGTGTGTAACATGTTAAGTCTCATCCGTGAGCACACTGTTATCATTTAATAATTATTATTCATTAATTATTATTTGATTATTAATTATGGTATTAGTCATTATTTAATATTTTTATTTATTTTATTATTGATTATGAATTATTACATTTTTATTAATTATTATTAATTAATTATTAACTAATTGTTTATTATGTAATTATTAATTATTATTATTAACTATAAACAAGTAACAACAGTGCATGTATAATTATAATTAATTAATATACTTAATATTGATATCTAGTACTTAATAATGATGGAATGGACTATCACGCAATATATGACAAAGGGAGGGTCAAACCACTTAAAAATCACGTGTTTAACTTAATCCTACGAGTTTCGCCTGTCACCCTCGTAACTAAGAGGGGATGTCGCCTACTACTAAAATCCCGGTTTTTGCAATAGTTGTGTTCTTCTATGCAAGAATCAGACTTAGTAAGAATAAAGAAGTTTGGGCCTGAAAAAGTATGCTTAGGCAATTCCTTCGCTGAGCACAACAAATTGAAGATCCAGTTTATCATTTCAAATCCCTATTCTTATCGAAGAAAAGGAACGAGAAAACCCGAAATCTTCCTACTAGGATTTAAACCTACGACCAGTCAGTTAACAACTGACTGCTCTACCACTGAGCTACTGAGGAAAAACTCCCTTAAGGAAACCAACTCTCGTTCTTTGGACCAACCTATGACTGAACAAAAATGGGTTCTTTTTCAAGAAAAAAGTGATGATAGGTGATAGAAAGTAAAGTCTAGTAGTTGCACGATCATGACAAAGAGCTGATCATATGTAGTTACATGATCGTGTACACGCATGATTGTGACAGGGAGAAGCCATCCGGTCGTTGCACGATCGTGCACTTATGTCAAATAGCTTTCTGCACTCTTCGTTCTATGCCATTTTTTCCTTTTCTTTTTTTTTTCTTTTCTTACTAAAAAACTACTACACTAGGTTACATATCATCTACATCGAAAATCGTTGTTTTAGCTTTTATTTATGATTGTCTGAAAATCAATGTTATGAATACCGTACCAGGCTCGGTACCGGATTGAGCTCTGGAACGAAACTGTACCGGTACCGATCAATACCGGGTACCGTTTTGGGATATTTTTTAAATTTATAAAATAGTCCCTAAAATTTTTAAAAATTGCAAAATAGTCTATATTGATATATTATACAGTTGTACTGTATACTTTACTAGTTTACTGTTTACATCAACTATGCTTTCAAAAATCTTAATAATAAATAATAATGACAATTAATTTGAAATAACAATAATTTTTAAATATTTTACATA
>JANZLC010000020.1:6610-19153 GCA_026413385.1 Erythroxylum gracilipes
CTAGAAAATACTGCAATTCTCCCAAATCCGTCATGTCAAACATCTTTTTCATTGAAGCTTGAAACTCATGTATAATCTGTAAGGATGAGCCGATATAGATCATATCATCCACATAAAGACTTACTATGAGCAAATTATTGGTACCTTGCCTTTTCACATAGAGCGTTGGTTTATGAAAGCTCCTCTCAAAACCATTCTTGTGAAAGAACTCGTTGATCTTGCTATACTAAGCACGCGGTGCTTGTTTAAGCCCATAGAGAGCTTTCTGCAAGTGAAGTACTTTGTTCTGCTCAGCGTTATTACAAAACCTGGTGGTTGGCTCACATATACCTCCTCCTTTAGTTCTCCCTTAAAGAAAGCGGACTTAACGTCGAACTGATGTACTTTCCATTGTTTTTGAGCTGCAACTACAAGGATTATTCTCACCGTCTCAAATCTCACTACTGGAGAGAACGTCTCTTCGTAATCAATTCCTTGTTGCTGCATGAATCCTCTGACCACTAGCCTTGCTTTATGCTTTTGAATACTTCCATCAGCCAAATATTTTGTTTTGAAAATCCACTTCAAACTGATTAAATTTTTACCTTCAAGAAGATCGACCAACTCCCATGTTTGATTTCTTTGGATTGCCGACAGTTCTTCTCTCATTGCAATTCTCCATTCTTCTCTTTCCATGGCTTCTTCTACGGTGATTGGATCCCCAACATAAAGGACCAACGATTGAGTAGTCTCCCCCTCAATCTCAAACCGACGTCGAGGAACTTGACCATGATTGCTTCTGCGGAGTTGATCTGATTATTTTAGAGAAGATTCTTCGGATGAAAAAGTTGATCGTGATTTTTCCGGATCATCTTCTTGGGGCTTGACTTGCTCAAGTACACTTTGTTCCTCTTCAATCACGACTTGAGGAATTTGATTGTTGTCTTTGGTATTCCAATTCGAACTGGCTTGCTCATCAAATACAACATTTCGACTAATAATTAAGGATTCATAAAGCCGATAAGCTTTAGATTTAGAGCAATAACCAATAAAAACATGCTTTTGTGACTTCTTGTTCAGTTGTGTCGATCTAAAGTAAGTAAAACGTGGAAGATGCACCCAAAAATTTGTAGATGACTTACCGAGGGCTTGCTTCTGCTCCATGCTTCGTAAGGGGTCTGATCCCATACTGCCTTAGTTGGTGAAATATTTAAGATATGAACAGCAGTAGCAACTCCTTCAGCCCAAAAACAATTAGGCATTCCCTTTTGTTTTAACATAGATCGAGCCATTTTGATGATGGTCCGATTATTCCGTTCGGCCACACCATTCTACTCAGGAGTATAAAGAGCTGTAAGTTGTCTCTTTATTCCCTGTTCATCACAGAAAGCTTCAAACTCTTTTGAGTTGAACTCACTTCCTTTGTCAGTACGGAGTATTTTCAGAATTTTTCCACTTTGTTTTTCCACAAGGGCCTTGAACTTCTTGAAATACTCTAAGGTTTCTGTTTTATGCTTCAAGAAATATACCCAACTCATCGTGCTAACATCGTCAGTAAATAAAAGAAAATATTTATTCCCAGCTAATGATTCTGTTCTCATTGGACCACAAGGATCAGCATGGATGAGTTCAAGAACATCTTCCGCTCTTTTTGACTTACCTATCGGAAACGACTGTCTTGTTTGCTTTCCAGCCATGCATCCCTCACAGACTCTCTCCAATGACGTAATGACAGGAAGATCACTCACCATTTGCTTATTTTTCAACAGTTGAAGCCCTTTGATATTTAGGTGCCCATATCGTTGATGCCACAACTCATTTTCTGCAACAGCTCTGCTCACTATAACTGCTTCTATTTTCTTAGTGAAATCAAAAGCAAACATCCGATTTGATGACATAGAAGAGCAAGCAAATACCTTATCAGTAGATTTATGTTTCACCATACATTTAAGGTCATCAAATAATACTACATAACCTGATTCAATCAATTGACCGACACTTAACAGATTGTGTGCTAGACAAGGAGCAAAATGCACATCTTTAATAAGTTTTTTCTGATTACATATTGAAATCTCGACTGTTCCTTTGCCTTCAATTTGTAGTTGTTTATCATCTCCAAGTCGCACCTGCGACTTGACAGTCTCGTCGAGTTCTTTAAATTTTGATCGATCTCCGGTCATGTGATGAGAACACCCACTGTCTATGTACCAGATTTCAGTTTTCTCCTCTCTTGCTGGGGTTGCCGTCATAAATAAATAATCTTCTTCTTCTTCTTCAGCAAAACTTGCTTCTTCTGGTTTGCTCCAACAGAACTTTTCGGAGTGCCCAATTTTGTTGCAGTATAAGCATTTGAGTGTACTATTTCTGCCGCGACCACGTCCTCGATAGCCTCCTCGACCCCTTCCTCTTCTATTCTGGTTCGAAGACTCAGCCTCCCCTTTGGTTTGAAATGCATTCTCTTCATCTTTCACTATTGATCGGTTGATTTGTGCCTCATGAGCTTGAAGTGATCCCATCAGCTCATCAAAAGAGAAGGTGGATAAGTCCTTGGATTCTTAGATTGCTGCCACTACGTGATCGAATTTGCATGACAAGCTCCTTAGGACTTTGGCAACTACCGTTTCGTCAGTTATCTGATCTCCGTAAGATCTCATTTGTCCCACAATTGATGAGACTCTTGCCAAAAACTCTTGCACAGATTCATTATTTTTCATAGAGGAAGTTTCAAAATCACGTCTTAATGATTGCAATTTGACAGTAATTACCTTGGAGGAACCTTGGTATTCTGTTTTGAGTATAGTCCATGCTTGCTTAGCTATGGTAGCTGTGTCTATCCTTGAAAAAATCAACTCGTCTATTACTTGTTGGATGAAGAAGAGAGCCTTAGCATCTCGTTTTACATGTTCTTTATTGTGAGTCTCATCTTCTTTATATTCTTCAAAGCCTTTTTCTACATAATCCCAAAGATCTTGGGATCGAAACAACGTCATCATTTTAGTACTCCAAAATTTGTAAGAGCCTCCTTTGAACACTGGAATTTGCGGTTGAGAGATAGTGACACCAGAGTTGACAGCTATGCTTGCGGGAAAGGGAAACTTTTGAAAAAAAAATTTCCCAGTTCTGAAAGAACCTGGCTTTGATACCAAATTTGTTGGAATTATGATCAAAGCAAGAAGAAAAATTGGAAGCAACTTTAGATACTGCGAGATACTTTTATCAAGAAAACTTCAGTGCCTTTAAATAGGCAATACAAAACAAACGTTCACGTAAAGAAGAAAAATATTCAGCCTAAAAAAATCTCAACTACTGGACTAATTCCTCTGGTGTGAAAATATCACGGGAAGACTTATTAAATATTAACTGTACCAGACATGTGAGAATTAAAAAAACTCAACACAAATTTGATATGTTTTTAGGATCTGTTTTTTCAATTATTAGAAATGTCGGCGTCCAATCTGATCGAGAGTTTGTTCCACCTCAAGGTTAGGTAGTAAGTATAGAACGAAGTCTGAGGTAGTTCACTGTAGGCTTGTGTTGATAGACCAAGCAATCATGTTTCGGAGTTTAATTAGTTTGTGGCTCTCGAATCCTATCCTCGTCTTGCAGAAGATTTTGATACTGAGAAATACGAATTCAGGTTAGGGTACACATGGATGACATATATTTACAGTATAACATTTCTCCTTATGTAAGTATTCGAGAATCGTAGATCCATAGAGCTTGTCTTAACAACAATTGGGAGGTAAGCGTTTACTAAGTCCGTGATGAACAAACAAGTAAGAGTGTTTTAATTAGGTTACTCTCATTCGTGGTGTCTGATAACGAATTTTTAGATAGTTTATCACTTAGGGAGTCAAAACTTAGTACAAACCTTTTTAAATACATGTATAAATTAAGGCTTGGAGGCAAATCCTAAGTTCGAAGAAGATTTTTTCTCTGGAAAGGATAGCAACTCAGGGTTTAGGTTTTATGTTGTCGCACGAGAAATCTTATGTGTCCATTATGGTGTTGTAATTTTGTATTTAATTATGTGTAGATGAGATTAAATGAAACAGAATTTGAACATCATGATAAGCACAAGAATCTAGTCCCAACCTTCCTTTCAATACAAGAGAAAAGCTTGTAGCAAGAAAAAGTTTGTAAGTCTCTAGTCTTACCAAGCGAAGGCTTTAGTAGAGCAAAGTAGGTTCTTCCCTTGTCCTCATTTGGGTCATGTATTAAAAGACGTTTGCATCTTTTCATGAAGACGTTTCCACTCTTCAACCTGAGACTCAACCCTCTTCTCCTTATGGAGCTCCCATTTCTAGTCTCTCTCTTTGGAAGGATAAGGTGCTATCTTGCCACCTAGAGCCTCCTGAAGGTAGGTGGCTGGAGATGCCTCTCCAAATGTGAACCTATACTATTTGCCCCCTTCCTTAGATGACAAAGGTAAGCTTGTAACTCCCTCTTCCCATATTATACAAACAGGTGCAATAAAGTGGAAAAAAAATTCTCTAGTAGATTTCTTCATCAACAAGATACTTAATTTCCCCTAATGCATAAATGGTCAATGAAATATTAGAAATAAGAAAGGCTTAATGAAGTCTTGATATGTGAACAAATATGCTTCATCTTCAAATTCATTTCATTTTAGGGCACCAAAAAAGTCATGGAATAAGGGCTTCAACATATAAACAACATTTTAATATTCCTACATAAATGGAGACCTATTATAGATATAGAGAAAATGAGCTTAGAGCATATTCCATTATGGGTAAAGTTTCATAATATTCCTTTAAAATATTAGTCAACATTAGGATTAAGTTATTTGGCTAGCTATATTGGAAGACCTTTATGTCTTGATGAAACCATAACAAAATTGGAAAGGGCTGGGTATGCTAGAGTTTATGTGGAACTTAAAATGGACCAAGATCTTCCTAACAAATTCTATATTTTAAAGCTTGGATTAAGGGATGAAATGATATCCAAAACTGTTGTTTATATATGTGAGATGTAGGTTGGGAAATGGGTTGATTTTGCCTCTTTCCCACCTCATTTCGTGTAACCTTTGTTATGAGACATTAATAAACATTTTTTAAATACATATATGATCTGATTCTTTGTTATTTACTACTCAAAAATAGCATAAAATCGAATGTATAACATTTGTTTGATGAAATGTCTCAAACAATGAAGTGAAACTTCTATATATTCACTTGTCCATATTTCATTATATTCGTATTTGCAAATTTCAAAACCTTTTTTTAGTGCTTTTAACCTTTTAAATAGAGTTAGCCAAGCCTCTAAAGAGTGGAGACTAAGGCTGGTTGAGCGTAAAGTTTTTAATGTAATGAAAGGAAATAGAATAGAATAAAATGATTTATAATGAAATGAAATATAAATAGATATAATATTACAAAATTGTTGCTTGGAAGGGATGAAAAGGTTCATAATGTAATATAGTGAAATTTTGTTTGGATGAAGGATTTATAATGTAATATATTATAAATTTATTTATCATTTTACATTCTATCCTAAACCTCCCAAATCGGAGATTTTTTATTTTTACTGTTTAGGGTGTAATTGGATATAATATGAAAACCCTCTTCTTATAATATGAAACCATCTTCTTCCATCCTATCTCATTCTATTTTATTATAAACTCTCGCCTTAATCGATAAAATAATATTACTTCCATTCTATTAATAAATTTTCAACGGAACATAACCTAAAGAATTTAACACCTATCTAATAAAATGCTTCAAATGAGTGTCTGGAAAGTGTTTGATAAATTGATTAAGTGCAGTGAAACTGTTTGGAGGAGTTTGTCTGAGAACTTTGTTGAGTAATTAAACATGCGATAGATTTGAAGGCTTTTTTTAATCCTCAAAACATGCCTAACATAGAAGGGAAATTGCTTCCAAACGTCGTTGATATTTTAGATTTCACAATTCTTTTTAGACACATGTCTTCATTCGATTGATTACTTCTTTGTCTTTGTGAGAAAACACAGGGGAATTAAATTCGGACCCTTGGATTGTAATGTGAAAGTGACAGCCGAGCATCTGGTGCAGCAACTGTCACTGTCAGACTGGAGCCTCCAACGGCTTGTATTCGACCACATGGACAACAAAAGAAGTATGCTAATTAGAGAGAGAGACACGTGGAATAGTAAAGTCGCTAATTTACTCAGTCTTCAGCTGCTCTGTGACACGTTTCTTTCGTGAAACGCGTCGTTTTTGTGGTCCATCATTTGTCCTTTCATCTACTCTCTTCCACTCCCACCACTTTTTGACTGCCCACACTAGCACGACGTCGCATTTTGTCCTCTTTATACAATTGCTAGACGCGTCGTTTTATAGAGATTGGATGGGCCACTTCCTTGTAGTTGCCGCCGCTTCCTTCAACACTTGTCGCTTCCTCCTTATTCGCTTCCTCGCCAGTTCCTCAACAGATTGCTCTTCTCCACTCGTTGCTTTCAACTCTCCATGCAGCACTCACCACCATTGCTGGTCCTTTCCACGATTCGTTGCTGTTTGCTGCTCTCCATGCACCGCATGTTTATCTATTCAGCCAATCCTCTGTCACTGCCTCCCTGGCGCAGAAATATCTCCAAACCAAAGTTGAGAAGTTAGATCTGCATTTGCTTGACACCTGTGACCAGACTCAACGTACGACTCGACCTACTTTACGTGTTAACTTGGTTGCAATTTGTATTATTTTGTGTGTGTGTTTTACATTGTTTTGTTCTGACCCAGATTGCAATTACATTGTGTTTTAATTGTATCTTGTGTGTATTGAGAATAGTTTACAAAATATGCATTGCGCTTGGAACTAGAAAGTTGGAAGTGGTCGTGGGAATTCCCTCAACCGTATATGGTTTAAGAACATTTAGGCATTGTAAATTAAAAAGAAATAAAATTTTATTTATTTAATTTTCAGATTATTTGCTATTTTAATAATAATAAAAATGACCTTAAAATTAATTCGTTGAGTTGTTAACTGATTTATATGTAACATACAATTTACTAATTATTGTTTGTATATAAAAGGTATTTGACGTATGATTAATTATTTAAATATAAGATTTAAAATATAATTAAATCATTATATATATAAATATAAAACTAAGTTAAGAAAATTAAAAGTTTGCTTTTTTATATTATTCATTTCTGTTAATAAGAAAATTAAATGTTTGCAAATTTATATTGTTCATTGTTGTCATTTGGAAATATTAATCCTTTCTTACATGAAGCAAATACATATTCATTATCTCATAGATAGTTAAATAAGTAGTAGAAAATAGTATATAAATTTAATCATTTATAAGAGAATACTCATTACTCAACATAATGTGAAGTTGTAAGTGTTTAAGTTATTTTTGCAATGTGTGTGATATGTGCTTAAAAGTTGATACATTTAATCCATTATAATTAGTGATTAATGCATTAAAATGCTTAGGATACTCACTTTAGCTCATATTTAATTTTAGGTACATTTCGGAGGTGAAGTAGCTAAAGTAACCCAAAAGTATACTCATTGAGTCATCTTCTCAATGTTTATACTCTATCATCTTCATGGAACAAGAAGAAGAAGACTACAAGAAGAAGAGACAAAATAAAGCATAACAATGAAAAATGAGAGATGAAAGAGCTCACGGCCACACTAGAAAAATGTCATAGTCGTGAGCAGTCTCATGACTGTGACACCAACTACATACCATACAAGGGTGTATCACGGGTGTGAGTAACTATGAGAGGGCATGCATGTTGGGTCCCGTTCCCAAGCCTAAGATATTGGACCTCGTTATCCGAGCTTAACTATCCGGAGTCAAAAAGCATGAGCGGGTTTCCTTGTAAGGTCATTTCAACGAACCCTCACTTACTTTGAATCAACCTTTTTGAATTCAACTTCAAAAGCTATTAATTTTCGTGGAAAGGTAGAAAAACATGTTAGGAATCCAATGCTTCAAGAATCACTTAATTTGGAGGTCGGGAGAAGAAGTTATGGCCAAAAGAATCCAACATGTTTATGTCCTTACTCATATTGTACATGCCTTGGCGCAATTGCCATAACTTTTGCTATAGATGTTCGATTGATTTTGTTTTTAGACTGTTAGAAAGAGGACTTCAAGATATAAAACTTTCATGAAGAACTCAAAGCGAGATTATGCCTCTAAAAGGGTCAAAATTGTAATTTACTATAGCTATCTCGTGAATGTCCGTTTAACGGACATAGAGTGACTTGGGAGTCATTTTTCAATGGACCTAATGTCCGTTAAACAAACATTGGCGAGGCAGGGGATCCTTTTTCACCCGAGAAGGTCCATTTAACGAACCTAACTTTCGTTAAATGGAAATTGGGGTTCTCCAAACTCCTCCAATGCTTCCAACGTCCTTTCTAACACCATAATCATTCATAATCTCCTCAAATTTAACCCTTCTGGTGTAAAACCACTTCATATCCATTTCACTACTACATACATCCCATTAACACATGAATCTCAACTCTAATGGATTCATCACATACAATCTTTCCAACTCCAACATGCTATTTTAACACTAGCAACAATTGACAATCTCAACAATAGAAAAATATACACATCCATCATACTCATACTTTAAAAATAACATAATCATACACAAAAGGAACTCTGTAAGTTCTCATTCTCATTTCTAAACAAAATGAACGTTTGGCAAGTTTTACTTACATATCAACATATCCATCAACTTAATACAAAATACAAAAGAATGCTCATGTTTGATATGCCAATAAAGCTAGCCAAATGTTACTAACTTAGTACAAAAGATTTCTAGCTATCTTGGAGTATCTGAAGGCTTTGCAAGGATCACTGATCTTCTCGATTTGCACCTGAGGAGGGAAAATTGTGGGCTGAGCTATACAGCTCAGTGCCTATATATTTATAGCTATTGGCGATGAGCCACACAATCAAACATATATGTATCTATTCATATAAGCGTATTCATCTTATCTTGATCCAACGATGTAAGTTCAACATTCACAGCTCATAATTCAATACATCATCACATTAAACACATTTGATGTAATTTATCATCCAAGCATAACACACAATTCGCATCATAACTTAACATGTCAAAATGTAAATGTACAACCAAATGGCTCGAGGGTTCCGTGTAACAAAATGAAAAAACCAAAGTTTACACCGTAAATGAAACGAGTCCACTTTTCGGATCTCGTGGGCCACAAGCGGGAAATCGGGAGAAGACTCTATGTCGACGTGCACATGACTACGAAACAGTTCCTCTCTCGCCTAAACACAATCAAATCTCATGCTTAATTTAATCATTCACAATCTCATATTCTCATGCTTTTTCTTTATACAAAACTTCATGACTCAATTCAATGGCATAACATGATCGTACACACAATTTAATTATTTTATCACAATGTCATACATCATAATGCAATTTACACATCACAACATTTCAAGCAAGTCATTTTAACACACAATACACACACAAGGCATTTTGCCCTTTTCACAACAACTATAAATAAATTACCCACCTTATAATTATTGAAAATCCAAACTCAATTTGTGCCCTTTCTCTTGCTCTTAGGTAGGTTGTTCTTGATTTCCTAACACAACCAAAATTCTCATTCAATTCCAATTCAATTGGAAATCCCCCAAATTTCCTTAATCACAACAAAATAGAATTAACACAAATCAAGTTCAAACTTAACCTACCTATAAGCCATCTAAGTTAGAAATCCAAAACCTAGCTTAGAAACCCAAAAATCAAATGGGTCTCTCAATCATCTTCTTCCTCCAAGCATTCCCAACTCAAAACCCCTTCCTTCTCTAAAACTTCTTCATTCACAACACAACAATCCATTTTTTTCGACTAAAGCAAAAAGAAGATGATGAACTTATCTTAAGAAGCTTGAATCTTTCTCCTTCCCATGATTTTTTTTCCTTCCTTTCCCTAGCTTCTTTGATTTTTCTTCCCTTATTTTCCTACTCTCACGTTTTCTCTCTTTTCTCTTCTCTCTTTTATGTTTTTTCTTCTCCTCTTTGGCTTCTTACGAATTTTCTCCTCTCTTCTTCTAATTTTAAGACACAATGTTACTCCTTTTCTTCTGATTATGCCCCTCACTTACATGGCCTTTCCAAATCTACCCCTATTTTATTTAACACAAGCCTACTAACTACTTAAGCTAACTTAATTTCTAACACTTCCTTCTAATTTCAAATTTTAATCCTTCCCTCAAATTTCTAATTAATGAACCAACTCAACAAAATAAATAATTAAACCAACAAAAAAACATAATTAAATAATTAAACAATTAATAAGTAATTTAGAAAAAAAAGATCCAACAATAAGCCTCAGTTTCTATGTCAAAATAGCCATTCGAATTGATTTGAAAAAGATTGATTAGACGAAAGTGAGGGAGTCTGTTGGAATGTTATGAACTGGAGTATTTTTTTTATTGAACATGCTTTGGCATTTTGATTGTATCTTGAATTGTGGATATCCAAATGAGTTGGTTCTTAATTCAGATTAATCTAGAGACATAAAGACACAACTTTCTTGAAGTGATAAAATTACAATTCTGGTTTTAAAATTTTCAAAATCTGATTTTAAGTTGAGTTAAGAATTCTGTTGCAGCTTAAAAATAGTCTGAAATCTTTTGAGTATAACTTTCAGTATACAAAACTAAATTGTATGATTTTGGTGTCATTAGAAACCTAAGACAAAGATGAACAATTGTATGAAAGAAAGTGTTACTTAAATACTCCAATTTCTTGATCTAAATGATCATGCAAAGTAGACCTGAGAGTCTAATTTGAAAACAAAGCTGGAATATGTCATTGAACATGCATGTTATATGATACATTCATACTAATGCTGATTCAGTTACATGAAAAATATGGTAATATGAACTTATGTTTGATTGTATATAGAAGGGCAAGTAGAGTGATCACTTCCAAATATTGCCGAAACTTCAAGGAAATAAACAAAAGGGAACGATAGTGAGTAATCATAGACAATCACACCTTACTTTATTCTGCTTGTTGAATTTTATTAATGCTGATTGTGTTCTGAATCCCAGACAATGATTCTTTGAGGCATTTGATGCATGTTTATATCATTGGAAGTGCTACTTGCATGTGAATATGATTGATTACTTGCTTTGCATATGAAATGTCTAAAATGACTTTGTTTTGTTTTAAAACTATTGAGTCCTAGTTGTGGGTAAATAGGCATGCCTAGAAGGGTCTGCAGCTGCTCCTGTGATACTTCAGTGTCGAGACTTCGGTCTCTCCTATATAAGTCCCGTTGCTCGCTTCTATAAATGGATTAACAGTCATCTGATTTTGTATTTTGATATATGTGTTATTCTAACATAAACAAAATTGTGTTCTGATTTCTGAAGGGTTTATACCTTCTTGTGACATTCAGTTCTGTTAATTATAAAATCTATTCTGAAATGTATTATGTTTGATTTATTGTTAAAGTAATCTTTTAATGCATGTTTATGTTGTTACGTAATTCAGTATAATGAGTTGTCACTTCATCCATAGATTAGTTATTACTCACTAAGCTATATGCTTAGCACGATGCATTTTTTTCGTGTAGGTTCAGAGCGAGGTTTTTAAAGATTGAGACAAGTCAACCGCAATGGCTAAAGGAGATAGAGTTTTGTTTGTCAAAATGTATTTTGAGTTTGTTTTTAGACTTGTATATGATGTATATGACTTTTGAATTCGTTTGAAGGTTTGTAATAACCTTAATTCAGGCCGGTTTATGAAATTATGCTATGTAATGTATGTTTGCCTGAGATTTTGGAAATGCATGTATGCATGTTTTGTATTTTATATGTTCTGTGTGTGTGGACCTCGCAATATCCTCCCGGGGGTAATGGGGGTGTCACAATTCCTCATTTTGATGGAACTATGGATCCATTAGGATGGTTGAGCCACTGTGAATTTTTTTTTACCATTACAAACGACTAAAGAATAGTAGAAGAATAAAAGTAACCTATAAATAGAGTATTTGAATCATTCCCTCAATCATAAATCTCCTAAATGATTAAAACTTTGGACTTAGCTTTACTTAATTAGGCGTTAGACCTCTTCCTAAATGAATGTATTATTAAATATATAGTTTTGTTTAAAAATAAAACAATATTATTTTAAATATAGTTAGGCTTTGGGCTTTAGGCCAAACTGTGGAGCTTGAGCCAAAACCAAAACCGAATTAACTCAAGTTAAATATGTTGACTTTAGCTTACACTTGATTAGACTATATCAAGATCTGGTTGTTTTGACATCCCTAGGTATAACTATCCTAAGAAGATTTTAAGGCCAACTGTAATTTCTATTTTGGGCTAACAATCAGAATCAATTAACTAGGGCAGCTGTCTAAGTTTTATCAAAGAAGCAAAGTGGAGGATTACTAATGATGCTTAAATAACTTGCAATATATGCAGTACTGTAGCATCCCGTTACCCATGTTAGGGCTAGATTGTGAATTCTGAGATTTTGTGAGAAATTAGGAAATTGCATTATCATGCATTATTTATTTGTGACATGCACATTTT
>JANZLC010000021.1:8101-45756 GCA_026413385.1 Erythroxylum gracilipes
TTCTTCTTCTTCTCCCTAGCTTGGTCGAAACCTCCATCTTTGCTTCTCTTCTTCAAGTTTTCGGTGGCTTCTCTTCTTTCTCTAGAAAAATCGATGATGCTTCTCTTTTGTTTCTTGAAGTTTCGAAACTTCTCTTCTCTTGGTGTAAGTTTCGGTAGTCTTCTCTCTTACAAGGCTAAAGTAACTTGTTTTCTAACTTAAACCTATGCTATAATAACGACAACATTCATTCCTTCTAGCAAGTTCGATAGTCTTCTCTTACAAGCTTTCTAATTTAACTAATAACCTAAGATAATTATTTTTGTGGGCTAAAATTCGTGGGCTTCTCTTTTCCCCCTTCTTCATTTTCATAAGTCTCTTACAAGTCTCCTTTCTAATGTCTTAAACTAACTAAAACCTAAGCTAACTTTCGTGGGCCTCATTCACTTCCTACTCCTTTATACCTTCTTTCAATTGGTTTCCTTTTCTTCTCATCTAATTGCAAATGATATGGACCCTAGCCCAAATGTTTCTTCATTTCTTCTACATTTAAAAGATATTTCCAAGGCTAAAAGCCCACTTGCTTCCTTTCATTCTCATTTATCTCATTTAATTACAACTTAAATGGACTACAAAGCCCAATTCTTCTTCATTCCATTACATAAAAATTACAAGGCCCATCTTATAAACCTTAAGCCTTAAAACATCTATAATCTTCATAATTATCCCTTATACCAACTTATTCTTTTTAAATTCTAATAACTCATAAAACTCTCAATCCATATAATTCTTTGCATACTAACAATATATCACAAAATAATAATTTATCAACAAATCTAATTTCACCAAATCCTTTCATTTAATATTTCTTAACTTACACAATTAAATCTTCAAATCATTCCAACCAAAAATAAAATATCAAAATTGAACCTCAAAATAAATTACACATGCCTTATAAGAATTTAAACATGCCTAATGCAAATTGGAGCCCAACATCTGGCTTCATAGATTTTCCATTCAAGGCTTTCTACAATCTATGTTATCTAAAGGTAAGTGGTAACTTTCATCTGGACACTTCAAATTGCAGAACTAATTTTTCTGTCTGATTTCTCATTGTCAAACTTAGTGATAGTTGATACAGTGAACTACTCTCAATCAACCTTGCTCTGTACCAATTTATAGGATCAAAGTTTAGTGAATAAATGTAAAACAAAATCAAAGGGAGCCACAAATAGGAAAATGAGAATTTTACAGAAACACAAAAATTACGTGGGAAACTCGAGTGTTGTGAGAAAAACCCACAAAGTAAAGAACCAATTTCACTATATTCAAAAAGGGTATACAGTGTTTAGAAAATCTTACAAAACTTTCTTAGTCTCTCATTAAGGCGAGAAATTTTCATGAACACACATATAACAAGTCTCATAAGAATATGTATGTATATATATATATGTATGTATGTATGTATATATGTATGTATATACAAAATTGGGAAGGACATTACTGTCCTGCTGTGTCATAATGGTACAAAGGTGAGAAGGACAAAAAACAGAAAAGGACACATTGTGCCAGTTACACAACAAAACTTCTGTATCATGTTCCCGGATGTCAAATAAAAACAAAGCTGCAAGGAGAGTCGCAGATATGATTTATAGCAGAGAGAAAAAAATTTGCTCATGATCCTAATAACCTAGTACAACATCAACCTGAGAGCAGGGTTAGAGAATTGAGTCATACTCTCAACACTTTCTTATCTCTAAACGCATTGGGGTCTGTAGATACTTCCTCCATTCGGCTTCTTTATTTTAGGTTTAAATGAGAGGGTCTGCATGTAAATCCATATTCCATGGTTAAGCTTAAGATGTAGAAAACATTACAGTGGGGGAATCTAAATCTAAGGGGTATGAAAATGAGAAATTTGAATAACGTAAAAGCAGGAATTATAGGAGTAGAGGATATTCGCTAATTTGAGTTTTTCATCAAGTACATTCATGTGATTCGTTGGTTTGATAAAAGAAAAATGCCTAAAATTCCTCTTTCTTCATTTTTACCTTTTCAATAATTTTGTTGTCATCCTCTTCAATGTTTGTAGCATTTTGTATTAGCTTTTCCGTTTCACACTGCCTCTGATTCTCATTAACTGGAGCCATGATTCGGTAACTCCTCATGTTCCAAAAATATTGTCTACAGTGCCTGATGAGTCTCTCTTTTTTCAACTCAAACATTTGGACAAAAATTTGATTAGTATTTGAATTGTTTAAAATAAATTTTAATATTTATAGAACATTCAAAAATCTTGAATTATATAAATTTGAACGAAGTTGGGTGTTAACTTGTTATATGTTATATTAACGCTAATTTGATATATTTTATATTTTAAATTTGTTATGTGAATTTTACCATGTGTCACATGAAGCCCACATATCATATTTAAGTTAATTTTTAAGTTTATTCTAAATTTTTAATAAAAATTAATTAATTATTGTTATTTCTAATTAATTTAACTATAATATGATTATCTTAAATTCCCTACAAATTGAGAAAAAAGTTACAAATTTTCCAATTGCCAAAAGTGTTTTTTGGATCTTAGTAATTTCACTAAAATACAAGTTAAACTTTAATGTTTTCAATAATGTTAAGAACACCACGTGTTAAAAAGACACAGAAAAGACGCTGGCAACATAACTTTTGTGAAAGTTGATTGAATGTTTCAGCAACTTGTTCCGAAGAATTTGTTCAAGCAACTTGTTCGATGACAACACATACTTTCTCACATTGTCCTTGTTTATATAAATTCATGATTGATCTTGGGCCTATAATTAAAGTTCGTATTATTTTTACCACGGTCAATATTAACGGAACGGCAAAAAGCAAATCTAGAAATATCACATGTACGTACGCCGAGGAATTCCACCGGTGGATTTTGGATTCCATAGCCATCCCTCGAATGATGCAATGTACATGACGCCTGATACAACAGACATGCACATAGGAAGCTGATATTCTAATTTGAAGCTGAAAAGTGAACCTGTATTATACTATTACACGTGAGTCCATTTGCATAAAAACTGAAAAAATTACAATCTATACACATTCATCTTCTATTAAGCTGCTTCTCGTGGTGAATCTTCGTCTTTAAGATTGCAGGGAAAATAAAAGAATGCTACTAATGAATCATTATTACATGAATTGGATTCTCTTTGACACGCCATTGCTCCGATGGGTACTATTTATATCGACAAGTTCTAATTTATCACTTTCGAAGGAGTGATAAAGCGAAGTGCATCCACCAAGCATTTTCCAAAAGCTAGCTTCGCAACTTACCGGATACAAACCATAAATCAATAAGTTCAACATTCTCTTCATGTTACAGTGGTTTCCCGAGCCAGTAAGGCCACACAAATGATGCCATCCAACAAAACAAAATCTGCACTCAACTGAAATTTCAATGAGTTAATCACAAATGTTTTCTTAATAGAATTCTGTTTTGAAAAAAGCAGAAAGAAAAACAAACACAAGCACCCATACACACTTGGATCTTGAAACAGGCATCAAAAACAGGCTGAAAAGCAGAAAAATAAAGCACGAAGTTTATTTTTCCTTCTGAAAAGGCAACGTGAGTGGAAGAATGTCATAGAAGAAGGTTAAAAGGATCAAACTACATAATTGGCACCACCACCCCTTTCCACCGCAATTATATGTCCCTAAACTTAATGTTAGGCAAACAGGCATTCAGATAATAACTTCGTATGTAGCCTAACTATCAACTAAATTATCTAAATTTCAAGGCTGCAAACATTGTTGGAAAGTTGGTGGTTAGTGTTGCCTAAGTCCGATGCGTCATTGTACTGTTATTTGTCAAATGAACTACAATTTGCATGCAACTCAGCTTTGATTTTGAATGGAAGCATGTGGGATAGTGTGAATCAAGGGTCTTTCCTTTAGCAGTGGACTTGCATATCAAACAAATAGAAGATTAGATGGAATTAAAACCAATTTCTGATAACATTACCTAATGGTTCCTGGCTAATGCTGTGCCACTTCTGTGTTCCCCCTTCAATCGTCATGAATCTCTGCCAGGGGATTCACAATGAATCCACCTCGACCCTGTTGTTGTAACCTATGTCTCTCAAAATTGAATGTTTCAGCCCTGGTACTACCATTCTTACCAGCTCTTTGACGAATGGCTGTCAATGAAGTGACACCACTAGAAGATAACCTTGAGAGTGGAAAGCGACCATCTGTTTTCCTCCAAAACTTGGAGCTCAAAAAATCTGCAGCAGGTAGCAGGCAACAAGAGGTTTTCTGAGAGTCAGTCATCCTTCCACCGGAAACAGTCAAGTTATATGATATCTCATCCAGTGCCAACTCTAGACCATGTACACGGGTCTCCAGTGCATGCATCCCGTTTTGTGAGCTCCCCATGTATTTCTAATTGTCAGTAGATAATATGAGAATTAGCAACAACCTCAATATATGAAACCAATGATATCACTGTGTACTCGTACCAAGCAGCCCAGAGACATGGAAAAGCTATTACTATATATTAAATGCATAGATCAACAATTTCACTAGTAAATTACCATCAGAAAAATACTAAGTTTCAAAACGTGGAACAAACCTGCAGGAGATCTAGTAGGCTTGATTGCTGTTTTTCGATCTGAACAAGCTGGTTGCGGATCAAAGACAAGTCCTCACTCTCTTTGTGATTGGTATCCTGATTTTCAATCCCAACACTGACCGCATTTGCAGACTCTGGTCTTTCCTCATGGCAAGGGACTACCCGAGATCCAGACTTGGACCCAACAAATTTGAGCATCTTATCATCATAATTTTTATTGAAAAGTGCCCGCTTTAAATCTGGCTTTGTAATCCTTCTTTCTGGGCCACCATCGCATCTCTCTCTAAGATCACTATCATCACCACAAGAGACAGAGGCAGCCCTTGGAACTGCAATTTCAGCCTTCCAGTCCATGTTCTTTTTGCAATCTACCTTCCGCAGAATTCCTGAACTAGCTTTCTTATCAACACTCTTCAAAGGAACTCTCTTTCTAGCAGATAACCAATCGGGTGGAGTTGTCCTGTTATAGGTCCTTTTATTCTTGTGAATGGCTTCAGATCCTGCTGTGCGAGGTGCTTTGGATCCAGACTGATAGCTCCCATCATTTGCATCTGCTGCTTCCATAAAATAAAAAACTTCAGTGAAGGAATAGGTACAAAACAATTGACAAAAATCATTACTGAAATTGAGCTCATGCATAAGTTGCAATCACACTGAGCAAAGTATGAAAGTTTCAAATTTGACAATGAATTTAAAGAATCAAAATTGGTTAAAGCATGGACCATACAATCAATACAAGAAAAAGTTATAGTGAATCCAAGCATAACCGATGACCTTGAATCAGTAAAGAATTACCGATTCGGATGTATTCTTTATAGTCTTGCCAAAGAATCATCAAAATTTGGTGGCTAACCTATATTTTCAATGTCTCCATTACCTTTTGAGGAAGCCACCGATCTAGGCGGCGGTGATGCCTCCTCAGAGATGTCAGGAACCTGCTTCCATGCCTGTATCATCTGACTCATCACTTCCCTGACAGCCTTCACCTGCAAAAGCCTCACAATTCATACTCCAAATAAACAATCTGCAAAATTATTCATCCACGAAAGGAAATTTAACACTGGAAGAAAGCGAGATCAAACTTAAAGGTTTTGAACCTTATCGAATCTCCGATTCTCAAAAGCTTTCAAGTTCCCGCTCTTGAACTCCGCCATAGCATCCCTTTCCACAACCGCCAATCTTCCAAGCGCCTCTGCCGCAGCCTTCCTTGCCGCCCAATCTTCACTACTCAAGAACCCTACCAAACACTTCACTAGTCCTACCATACCTCCATAACCGCTCACTCCTCCAACTCGGATCACACTCCCGATAACAACCAACGCCGCACTCTTCGCCTTGTAACTGTCGCTTTTCACTAACCGCTCCAACCTTGGCACCAACACTTTCCCTAGCCTCGCCGGATCCGGATCAGGAGCCGCATCGATGGCGGCAGCCAAACACAAAGCGGATCCTATCTGTGCGCTCATCTCCTGCTCTGTGAACACCGATTCACTCAACGGCTTCAAGAACGCAGCAGAGAACGGCGTCTTCGTGATATTGGAGGCGAGAGACGAAGTCGTAGCCACGCATTGGGAGCGAATTGAGGAGTCGCAGTCGCGGAGGCGGCGCGTGAGGTAGGAGATAATTCTAGAGAGAAACGAAGAGAGCGAGTTGGCATGGAGGAGAGCCAGTGTGGAGAGGAGGTGGAGGCACTGTTTGCGTACTAATGCCTTGTCGGTGGAGTCGGTGGAGAGAATGCACGAGAGAAACGTCGGAAGTGTGGTGCTGTCCAGTGTGGCGGCGATGGAATCCAGCTCAGTCGCCGCGACAGCGAACGTATCGCGGTCTGATAGCTTGGTGATTAAGGCAAGCACTTTCAGTTTTTGATTCTGCGTCATTTCTTGCAGTTCTTGGTTTCATACAACTCAGGTGGAGTTACTGCTGGCTTTACGGTGGTGGTGGTATCGGCTCCGGCAACATTGATGGCAGCATTGCCGGTGGCGGAGGAAGGTTGCTTGGTTGTGGTCTGAGCTGGTGTTGTGAACGTGTCTTAAAAGTAGAGAGGTGGCTGACGTCAATAAGAAGTATTCGACGAAAAACTTACTATTTGATTAGTTAATATATTAAATTTTAATAAAAATTATGAAGAATTTAATTTGATATTATATATTTAATTAATTAAAATTAATTATTAATAATGTAATTAAATTTAAATACTTTCAAAATATATAAATTTTCAAATAAAATTTGATTTAATAATTAAAATATTAAAATTAATTATTAAATCGGTACTTAAGAAGATAAAAGATAGTATAAAGCATTTGCGTTACTCAACCAAACAAATTAAGCAACAATCTTTTTCTTTCCTCTTTATACCTTAACTTCAAATCAAACATATAATAACTAACTACCTAAACAAAAGCCGAAAGCCACTGAGACAAGTTGAAATTTTGGTGGGAAGAAATGAAATATATATATATATATATATAATGGTTCACCTGGACTCCTAATTTTATCTTTGAAGCAGTCAGTTGGACTTTCATATATTAAAATTTACTTTTTAAAATAAGAATGAAGTCACTATAGTTACCTTAGAAGTTATTAATACATTTTTGTTAGTGTTTATATTGTGAAAGCTAAATCAAGTTGGCGATTTTGATGAGCTAAGTAGGTTAGTGGTTGAGCGGTTCAATCAGGTAATTCCAATTTTCGCTCACAAAAATCACATGCTTTCAATTATGGCACTTCCGTAGCTTTTGGCCAAATTCAGTTTTGTTTTATAGAAAGGCTTAGCGGAGTTGATTCCGCACCTAATAAAATGTTTGTCTTAATACAATTGTGAAAAAATAAAAGCTAGGGGCAGGCCGTTCTTTGTTATCACTAAACTACTTGATGTCTAGTATCAATCCAAGTAGGTTGGACAAATCATTGCTTGCCTGTGCAACTTAAGGACTAAGTGGAGTTGTTTTTAGTGTAAGTGTTCACGGAACCTACTCAACCTGAATGGAGTGGGTCTCAACCTATATAACCACCTGTCTCTCTTTTATCTTCTAAGCAACTACAGAATAATTACTCATGGGACTGGCTGGTTGCCTAGTCGGTGGAAAGCAAGTAAGCAATAAGCAGTCGCCAAAACTACTTGCTTGCTTGATGAATTTGTCATATTATTATCATAATAAGATAGAGTGTTTCAGTAATGAAAGGGCTTTCCATTTGTTATAGAGATTAATAATAATGCACACATTTTATTCATGCAAAATTAGGGTTGCACTAAATTTGGTCAATAAAGTTCTTTATTTCGACTTGAGTTCTAGTCAAGACTCGACGAAGTTAGATCATGCAATCTAAACTTGAGTTCGAGTTCGATTAGATTTTAAGCATGTCTAATTGGATATAAATAATTTGGTTTAATCTTGAATCTAATCAAGTTTTATCTCGCCCGAATCTTATCGAGTCAAGTCAATCCTAAAAAATCGAAAGAGAAAAAGAAGTGGATGACTATTGAGAAACGCAACAGTTTAGTTTCCACTCCTTTCTGGATTCCATCCAAAGCAAATGAGAATAAAAATACCCATCAAATATTATAGATTTTATAATAAATAATAATAATAACTAAGAATTCCCATCAAATATTCTAGACATTAGATCAACACAAAAAAAAATAAACGAATACCCATCAAATATTCAAAAACTTTGCACTGTATGCACATATAGGATTGGCAAATAAACTCGAGCGTGATTTAACTTAACTCAAAATCAACGAATTTGACCCGAGTTGAAATATTAATAAGGTCCTGCCTAAAATTCAATTTATATAAAGACCCATTTGACCCTAATCTTCTCCTCTTCTTCTTTCATCTTTCAACTTCATCTGCCCACCTATGATGAAAAACTAAGTCAATCCCTTCCCTATGTTTAACACCATGAACATAATAAGCTCTTTCCACATTATTCAAATGTTCATCAACAAACTTTAGCCTCCTTCTTCTCCTCTCTTTCTTGAAATTTAAGATTGAATTGTTACATCAACTAGGAATATTGTATTGTAGCTCCTAATTTTAGAATAATCGTATACTTAATTCATATTTAACCAAGATTAGGCAACCTATCTAAAGTGCTCTATACTCCTCTAATTCTTGTTTTTCTTTCCTCATATTTCAATCTTTGAGGATACTTTATGAGCTTTTTTATTTTATGCATCTATTGTCCAACAAAATACAAAACCCAACTCATTGTTAAGTCTTGGCTATGAATATAGATGAAAGCAGCTTGGAACAAAATAAAAATATAGGTAAGAGATCTAGGTCTTTTCCTCTATTCTTTCCCCTTTAATTTTTTATTTAAGTTGGATGATAGAAGAGCTTTGTTCTGTTGTAATGAATATATTGTTGTTGAGTCTTGGAGATCTAGGGAGAATTGTAACATTGCAACCTTGTGACAAAGCAAAGGGATGGGCAATGAATCGAATCAATTTTAGGTTAAGTATGGGCAAGCTTCGAACCCTTCAACTTCTTAGAGTTTTTGATAGATTTTGGATGGTCTAAATTTGGTTAGGTTTAAACTCGAACACCGTGAACCATCCTTTATCAGACTTCGGGTTGAGATTGAGTCAAGCTGGCGACGAGCCAAAACCTAATAGGCCAAACCTTAGTTTATGCTTTTCTAACAATGGAGAAACTTCCCAAAAAACCTAAGCATTACATAACAAATCTAGGAAGAAAGAGGAAATTAAAGATAGAAATGGATACAAAAGAATTGAAAAACACAAGAAAAGTGTCTAAATATTAAGAGTAGAATTGACAAAAAAACAATGAAAGAGAGAAGGATTGGAAGAGAAGTCAAAGAAGCAAACAAGGTTGAAGTAGAGAAAAAGAAAGTAGAGATTACAAATTTTTAACTAGTTAAGGTTAGTAATCATTTATCACTACTTACAATAATGTAGATGACAAATTTTAAAATGACACTGATTTTGTTAATAACTTAATATAATAAAATAACATTATTTTTATTATATAGTATATTTAGACATTAGACTGAGTTGGATGATAGAGTCTAAACTTAATTCAAATTTTGATTTATAAAAAAGTAAGTCTAATTTAAAACTTCCCAATTAACTTTAGATTAGATTAGGTCAAGCAATACTTTAGCCACTGTTTGGTTGAGCTTATATTAGTAGAGTTTTTGTTAGTAGAGTTTTTTTTTCTGTAGATCTTTTCTAAAAATATCTTTTCTAAAAAGCCAGTTAACTGTTTGACTGTTATTTAGAAAAAAATTTTTGAAAGCGCTTCATACAGGAGACTGGCAAATAAAAATAAAAAACACTTTTAATTTTAACTATATTTTATTTTGTAATAAAAATTATTTATACATATAAATATTATTTAAAATATATTAAACAATATGCAAAGCACAATAGATTAATTATTATATAATTATAAACCATATGAAACATAAATGAAAATATATCTAACCAAATTTTTTATATGGATTATAACATAAGTAAAATAAATATTAAAACATATAAAAAAGTCAAATAATATTATATAAATTTCAAAATAAACATAAAGATGAGTTTGTGGGCATTGTGGAAATTATGTGTAAAACATAAGGATAAAATGGACTAAAAAATAGACTCATTAATTAATATGAAAAATCTACCTGAAAAAACTATTTGATAGGCTTTTTTGAAAAGTTATAAAATTGAGTTTCTTAAAAAACCTATATTTTGGTAGGCAAAAAAGTCATATTTATTAAAGAAGTGATTTTTTTTATTTTACAGACTAACACTTATTTAAAAAAAGATTTTTATAGTAGCAAAAGTACTTATCAACCTCTCAAAAGTTCATCCAAACAATCACATAATTTGCGGTCAAAACTTTCTATTAACTTTAAATTGGATTAGTTTGAACAATATTTATTTTGCCATCCCTATAATAAAATCCTCGTAGGAATCAGTTAAAGGCCCCTCCTGGTCTGCTAATGGAGACAAACATTCAAACATCAAGAAACCAAATTCAAAGGCTTCCTTCTCTCTTCTTGCTTCTGCATACAGCACACTAATCATAACCCTCCCTAAAGAAGACTTGAAATTGAATCCACCATCAATTATAGTTAGGTTGTTTATACTAGTTTCACGGCACCGTCATAGGGGTTTGCAAATGTCAATGACCCATACGAGGAATGAGTTCTTGTATCAGAACTTTACTTAGGAAAAAGAAAAAATAACTCTCATTTAATTCAGTGGCTAATTTGACTGCAATTGCAGAGGTCCACCACCATAAGAAGTACCTACGGTACCCCGAGGAGAATGCCTGCAGTACCCTTCACATGGCGAAGCAATTAAAATCCCATTTTTTTGGGCATATTCGGCTGTCTCTTCGCCCTCGAAATTTGCATGTGGCTGTGCTTCGGACCATGTGGAGGTCATCCCATGAAGTGTTCTGAACATGGCAGAATAATTGACTTTACTGGAATGGTGAGAGAGTAAGGACCAGCAACCTTAACAACTTTAGCCAAAAGACCCCAAGGCAATTATTTGAAAGACATTCTCTTCGGCCATACGAGAGAAGAAGACCGAAGTGCATGATCTCTCCCCTACTTCAGTTTTGTCTTTCGTAACGCTTGTTTTATCTATAGACATTTTCTCGCGAGCTTGGAAAATTACTTGTCAAGTTAATTAATCAAGATCCAGTCTTCTTTGTAGCAAAAACAGGTAGAGAAATGGAAGTTTCTTTGCCAAGCTTACGAATTCACGATCCTCAAGTTTCTTTGCGAATATTCAAAGAAACATGATGTGGTTTATTGACATATAAACCCTGTGCCTATGCCTGTGCATGATTGTAGCTTCTTTTGTTTTTATTTTGGGTCTCCAATCATTTGACAACCTCATAAGGGCATTTCTTAAATTATAACTTCCTATATACAATTCGGACGGTGATAATGATGTGTTTAGGTTAAATGCATAAATTATATTCTATTATTTTTTTAAAAAAATAAGTAAGTTTTTATAGTTATTTATAATATTATACTACATTTTAATGTTTTTGAAATGATATTAATAGAATCTTAAATTTTATCATAATTAAAGTTTTGCAAATTCTTAATAATTAAGTTATTATTTTCATCTAAGCATCACCACTGAATTAATTTAATTTATTCGATGTTAAAGTAGTTTTAAAATAACTTTTTAAACATCGATCAAATATAGATTTGTTTAAATCTTAAATAAATAAATTTCAACTACAATTTCTTATATCACTTTTAGGATGAAAAAATAACAACAAAAATTAACTTACTTTTTTAAGAAAATATTGAAATACAAAATCACCCGTTGATTTCTTACTTTATGTATATAATTTCTCTAACTATAGTATTCTTTTATTTAATTTTTAATATATGTAAAGAAATAACTTTGATATAATTTTATTTTTATGTTGGATACTCTACATGTAAGTAAGTATGATATTTAACTGATAAGTCTCAAGAGAGTATCAGTAAGATATAATCAAAACAAATTTATCAACGCAAGGTACACATTAACAACTTCGTAGGGTCTTCTATATAGCAATTTGAATTACGAGATGATAGAAGAGGAAAACGACAGGAGAGCTGCTGGGGACATAGATGTTGCACATTCATTCAATTTTGCATTAGAAAACAAATCTTTGATTTGTATTCTTCACGCTGCCTTTTTATTTTGCTGCAAACAAACTGTAATTTTCAGTGTCATATCATATGACTTGCCGCACATTACATATGTCGGCAGAACGAACGACTTGAAGCTTCATATCCTGAGCCACATATTGCAGTACTCGATTAATAATTTTTGTTTTTCAGTGCTATGTTTAACATGTCCTTCTAGTAAATTACTTACTCGTGTTAAGTCGAGACTAGGAATAAATTTTTCGTAATATTTTTTTTAATTCTGGAAGAAAACTTATTGGTATATACTCTACATCTGATCAATTGGTTATAAATTTTATAACACAATTAATTAAAGACATTATTTATCTTTGTCATATTTAATTTATATTTATGTATTATTCTTAAATTATTCATAACTGTAGTTTAATCATGACAGAGTATTAATGAAATTGTAAAATTAGCGTACGTTATATTTTTTCCTTATCAATAAAATAATTGATATCATAAAAATACTTAACAAACATGAGATGCTTATTAAAAAAATAAGTTCATTGAATTGCTCCTTACGAGAATCACAAATAGAATATTACTTTCATGTATGTAGATTTCTTTATTATGATGGTTGTATAATTGATCTCTAAACTTGATATTACTAACGTATTTCATGTGAGAATTACTATATTTTGATGTTACTTATGACCTATTTTATTTAGGGTAGTTCAATTAGTAGTACTTGGATATAGTATAAACTATATACAAATAGTTGAGTAAGTCAATAAATGATTCATCACTCTAAAATAAATAGAGATAATATTATGCTATTCTTGATTAATTGTGATTTAACGAATTCTCTGGTCGGAGTGAATTGAGATTTGAAAAGGTATTTTCATATATAAATTATAAATCAATTACTAATTAGCAAAAATGAACATGATTAAATTTAATAGCGTAGACACAAAACTCATACTCTATGTTCAATTAAAATATTAGATAACGAAATGATTAAATTATAGATTATTACAATGTATGAACATGTTGAGTCAAACCATTTAAACATTCCTAATATTTGGATAGTCATGACATGTTACTAAACATCAATTTTGATATATCATTATAAATTAGAGAATTGGATAATTAAAGATAAATTAAAATGAGCGTTAATTCATCTAATCCTAATTATGAATTATAATATAATTTATAATCATTGCTAACATATTAAGAACCTAATAGGTCACGCATAAAGTTACATTCAAAGATATATAAATCCTTTTGATTATGAATCGTATGAATCTTTTGAAAACTTGTTAAGTTGAATAATGACAAAATCAACTTTTTGATGAAGAGATAATAATAATATTGAATTGTTAAATTTATACATGTGATGAAAGGATGAATGCTTATACTTCATGAAATTTACTAATGACTTCATGTGATATAGTCGTATGAATTAAATGAAGTATTGATATAAATTTTTGAAAAGTTTAAATTATTTAAATCCAAGTAAAAAATTAAGTACCAAAGCACTTTGATGAGATCAATGTGGTGAGATAAATTATTCAGTTATTTATAAGGAATGAAATTCTTTGGTGAATACATATACAATTAAATTCCTCAATATTGTGGATTTATGTAAGGAGAAAAATGCAATATAAGATAATATATAGTGCAATATTTATTCTCTTTATAGCAAAGTCTATTACAACAACTTACTTTTGGTAATTCTAATTAAACTAATTAACAAGATTTCATATTAGATACAAAATGTTAAGACTTTGAAGTGTCAAAGTTAATAATTTTAGAATGTGATGTATAGTTGAAGCATATATTATCTATTAAGATTTGAATTGGATTTAAAAAAAAGGTTGTGAGATATCTAAAAAGTTGGATATAATATTATAAACCTATTGAATAAAGTGTTTGTTTCAATATATACTTATAGGAGAGTGGTTCTCAAGCAGACTTGGTATATAAGACCGAGACTGGCCCAAGCTGGACAAATTTTGGGCTTCGAGCCAAGTTGGGCTTGGTTTGTCTTTGCCTCTCCAGCTCTCCCAAAGAGTTTAGTTTGTCTCTCCTTAATCCCTCTTCCCGGTAAGACTTCTTTAGTGACATTTAGTTTGGGAGTAGTACACTTATTTCTAATAATGACATTTTTGCTTTTTTATATTTTTTGGGGTTGTTAGATTCTCATCTTCACCGCTAAGAGCGGATTGTAGTTGATAACAAACACCAATTCTCAATTTGCTAAAGTTTTAAAGGTAAGATGACATAAACCCTAATTTTTAAACACACACACACACACATAATCTCTTTAATTATGTCATATTACTTGGTTGTGTTTGTTGGTCTGTTGGTTACCACAAATTTCTTTCCATCTTTCTTCAACTTTTATAGTTGATTGAACATTCTACATTTTTCCAAACTAAGCGTCTAAGGTTTCTATATGTTTTGTGTGATGAATATTAGTGTGAGGTCCACACTAAAGCTATATATTAAAGAATTAAATAAGGAAATTAAACAAATTCATTACCTAAAGATCCCATAGGATTTGTAGATGTGCAAAGGTCCTTTTCTAATACAAGAACCTTAAAAAATTGTACTTTTTAATCTTTGTTGTCTTTGCAAGATATGGAAATTATATTTAAAGTGTGATAATTTGGTTATGGAAAGGTTCATTTTCTTATAAATCTTAACCTAAACATAAATATCACGCTATCACTATATGAAAATGTAGATAACAAACTTTTTCTAACTAAAATTTCTCTAATGAATCAAAATCACCATAAAAATAAAATAGAAGATAAATCAATGTATCATATTGATATCTACCTTTTAAATTTACTTATAGATCATTAAATGGCACCATTCAAAATTTTTTTAATTAAATGAAAGTCAAAATAGTAATACAATTATAAGTTCATTAAAGGAGGACAAATGATGCATCTCTAAGTTTACTAAAGATGAACTTTGAAAATTTTAATTTAGTAACTAGATTTTTTTAAGAATTCATAATAAGAGGCTTAAATGCACTACTCCCAAACTAAACCACTTTAAGAATTTAAAAAACAAAACTTTTGATTTTTTTTATTTTTGAAAAGACTACGTATTAGTTTAGTAGTCCACTAGGAACCCAATTCTTATGAAATTCATGTTTAGTCACTGCTTTATTAAGTAATTATATGTAAGTATTTGATATTATTCTGGACTGCTTTGTATTCTCTTAAGTATGTTGATGACCATTTTTGTGTTGTTTTTCTCATTTGTTTGTTTTTGTTCTTGTTTAGAAATGAACAGACATATGTTGACTTTTTTTATCATCTATATCAAAAGTATGTACTAGAACATAAAGAACATTGGAGAATGAAAACCAACATGTGTCATTAAGAATATCTTCCTGATTGATATGTACAATATAGTCAATGGAATATTCACAAAGTCTAATTGTTTTCAAGCCTACGTGCATGTAACACCCCCTATATGCAACCTATAATCATCCACACACACATCAATCAAATTCTTGTACATGTATTCAAGTTATACAATTATATTCAATGCTATACATATACACATTACAAAACTCCCCAATACTTAATATTATCATTTAACAGTAGTAATACCTCTTTACATTTACTTGGTAATATAAAAGAAAACATACAATTTCCTTTAACCATTACATGTACAGTCATCTTTAACTAAAAACGCCTTCCAAGAGTACTTTTTCTTCTATCTATTGGCCTTGGTCCCTGCAGATGTTCCATATAATTCACTCTTATGACTTGGACCTATACGGATTAACACTCGTGCTAAGCTTGAAAGCTTAGTGGGGAAACACTTAGTTTGGATGACTACTCACAGCAGTCATCAGCCAAGCACATGTATTCATGAGCATCACACAAATATAAATAATGATGGCATACTTGATCAAATAAATAATGCAAACATGCTTCAATATTTTTTTTCAAATACCGAAAATTCACCTTCAAAACTCAAACATTGATATTCAATACTCAATGATAAAAATTATCAATACAAATGCAAATGCTCATTTATGTACCGATTATTTATGTTGTCATACTGTATTTCTTATTTATATCTCTTTAGTTTACTTTTTGTGTTAGGCCAGAACATTTTTGTGGGTGTGGATAACAGGTGTTATGGATATCTGAAGATATCAAACTAGAGATACCCGAAGGTATCAAACTGTGAATACTAAAGGTATCAAACTGTGGACACCGTTGGTGTCAAATTGTAATAGCTACACTTTAACCTTATAAGCATGCCTATCTATCCATAACCAAGACAATAGAGTAGGCGATATATCATTTTCTTTAACTATTTGCAAATTTTATTTCATTTATTAACAAATCATACGAAATATATTTCAAGTCATAAAATCTATATTTGCGTTTATACATGCAATTCATGGCTTATCACCATTAGAAGGGTATCAAAATCAGACTTGTATAATCATATTATACACATATGAGTAATGAATATGCATACAAATCATTTATGTACATATAAATTTTCTTTGGAATGCATTATGCTCAATCTTATATTCCAATGTTCAGTCTCCCAATTCACATGTGGTAAGTCCTATTTCATTTATTTCTAGATGTTCAAAAAGGTTCATACACATTAAAAAAGGTTCGGATAAGATTCGGTAAAAATCAGAAATAAAAACCAATTCAAACAGTGCAATTTGAGCTAAATCCCAAAGTGGACTAAAAATAGGCAACTATCAGTCCAGAACAAATCACTTGACGGAGTCTAGTTTTTGCTTAATATTCGTATAGAAAAAGTTAGAACTGAGTTTTGTGGTCTTCTATAAATTTGTCTATTTGTGTCTCTAGTTTCCAAAACACCAAAGATCAGGCCATTTTGACTTCTAACACATGAGTTATAGAACAAATATCATACGCTACTCCAAAATAGGGGAAACTTCAGGTCATCATTTTCTATCTCAATTTCTAACATCATAAAGCTAGAATTAAGTCAGAGTCTCTTCTGGAGATTTCTAGTTCTATGTGGTGGTTTTCATATGCAACTAAAATCACCAAATTTAAAGGTATTTATGTTGATTTATGACCCAAACAATGTGAGTGGTTCAAAAAAACCTAGACAGAATTCTATTACATGATAATCTCTTGTCATATTCAACTAATTCTATACAAGATAACACCAAAATAACATCAAAGTATCATCCCAGTAACCATTCCACATCCAAATGAATCTTTTTACACATTCAAATGTACACAAATATAGAAATTAACTAAGTGAAGTACCAAACCTTAAAATTGGCAAAGTAGTTCTTCTAATGCTTTGCCTCCCTTCCTCTTTGGCTTTGCTTGAATCACCAAGTGGAAAATGATGGGATGAAGAAGGTGAAATGGAGAGGAGAAAAATCTGAAGTTACGCCATCAAAGTGTCATCCATCTTCTCTCTCCATGTGCCTTTTCATAAATTTTGTAATCTTAGACACATGTTTCAACCTCATTGGACCATATGTCACAATCCTATTGGACTATGTGTTACAATCCCATTAGACCACGGGTTACAATTCTATTAGACCATGTGTTAAAATTATATTGGAACATGTGTTACAATTCTATTGGACACATATGCTTTAATCTTATTGTTCTATGAGTTGACTTTAAAAAATTACATATTAGCCCTTCTTCTTCTTTTAATTCCCACATTGGCCTATAATCTTATCAATTTCTTTCATTCTTAGATGTCTAAGTTTCTAATGACATAAGTTTCATGCAATTTGGTTAATTATATCAGGAATTATACCCCAAAAACTACAGGCTGTTTGAAAATAAGGATAGTAGCTAGAGCTCAACTTCAAAATAGAATTCAAAACTCTTAGAGGCATAATAAAATTTCGGTTCCTTCATGAAAGTTTTAGACCTATATCTCTAATTTAATCTCTAATTCGAATTATCCAATTTGGAGGTTTAAAGGCTAAGATATGGCCAAATTACAAAAATCTGTTCAGTAAAACCTATCCATTCAGTGAGGTACACATCCCAAATCAACTAACTTCAGTCTTATCATGCAAGAGCAACAGAAAAATACATCCAATTTTAACCAAAAACATCTCATAAGCAAAGAGGATACTTCTTTTACCAATTTCCCTCACATCATGTTCATAATCCAAGCAAACATATCAAAATTCTCGTACATATTTCACATCTAAGTACGTATTCCATATCAACATGAACAAATTACCTATTTTCCCATGTCTTTTACATTAAGTACCTTTATATCTCTTAATATACTTAGATGTACTTAATTCATTATGTTCACTTCTTAATACACCCTAGACATGCTATAAGACTTCCAAGGTATATGTTGGGACGTTACAGTGCATACCACACATAGATAAAAAACAAACCACTATTTTTTTTATATGGTAATGATACTATTTCATTTACTACATTACTATTTACATTTACTTTTGTAATGGATATTTTGATGATACTACATTACTATTTACAATTACTTTTGTAATGGATATTTGTATTAGTATCATCATTTTATGTGCATCAATAAGTAGTATTAGATTCCTATGTAAGTATTATGGTCAGTACTGTTATTAGGTTTATACACTAATTCTATTTTCTCAAGTACTTACATATCTTGATTTGGAAATTCTTGACCCAATGAGTCCCACTATTCATATTAGCTATCTCCATCTAATATAATTAGTTAGAAACTATGAATGCTATATGGATGCCCCTCCAAACATTCAAACACTCAAAATTTTAAACTTACAATTACCAAAACATATATGAATCAAAGAATTTGTCACAAAAGTTCATGCATCTAAATTGAAACAATAATAAACTTGCTATATTTTGATTATTCTTTTATTACCATTATCATCATCATCAATTTGATTGTTAAATATTTATCAAAGTGTAAATATATATGTAAATGTCCACGAATAATTTATATATTCATATATAATGAATGTTTTAGAGCATAAGTCTTCAATAGAGAGTTCTAATTCGGCACCAAAGAGTATACCAACAACGACTTCTAATCAAGTACCAAGTGAAGAAATAAGTGCACCAGGTCCATTGAGAAGTGATTTTTGGAATCACTTAAACAAGACTAAATCAATAGATAGAGTAGAGAGGGTTGAATGTAAATATTGTCACAAGATGTTGATTGGGAGTTCAAAAGGTGGAACCTCACATTTTAAGAGACATAAGAAGTAGTGTAATAGAAAGAGAATTGTATCAGAAGGTCAAATTTTTTTTACCCCTAACCTAATGAGAAGAAAGAAAGAAATGATTGCTATAGTTTACGATAGCAACAGATCAATGTTTTCAATAGCTAGTATAGTTATTGGTGATGAACATCCGCTCTTTATAATTGATAACAAAGGATTTATGAAGTTGCTCACCTCTTTCCAACCAACCTTCAAGATCCTAACTCGGAATAACTTAAAGAAAGACATCTTCAAGATATACAAGGATTAAAAGAAATAAACATTTAAAAAGTACGAGTTTCCATCACTTTGAACATATGAGCAACCAATAACTAAAAGAAGGTTTATATGACGATAAAGATATACTATATTGACAATGACTAGGCTTTACACAGTGGACTACTAAGGTCAATTATATTTGTTAATATTTTATCATTTTTAATTATATTATGATTGGTATTTGTTTATATTTGTAAATGGTATGTTCATTTATGTGTCAACACTACATACAAGCAAAAGGTTAACAACTATGTTGGTCAAGTGCCTAATGGATTGGATTATAACATAAATAATGTGGTGATTGAAAAAGTGAAGAATAAGGTACAAGTTGGGAACCTGTTAATTTGTGGGAGGTTGTTCCATATGCGTTGTTTGACATATATTTTGAATTTGATTGTGAAGGACAAGTTAGAGATGATAAAGAAAGCAGTAGAGTTGATATGGAATAATGTAGTATATTGGAGTGCAATACCCAAAAAGTTGAAAATTTTGAAAAAACTACACAACAACCATGCATTCAATGGACGAAGAAGTTGATATTAGATTATCCTACGATATGGAATTCAACCTTCAAGATGATGGAGTCAACAACCTAATGTGTTGAGGTGTTTACTAAGATACGACAAAGAGATTCTCACTATACTTTCCTACCTGTATAAGTGCAATGGGCATTGGCTAAAGAACTTTGTATAAAGATGGAAATATTTTATATTACTATTGAATTGTTCTTAGGAACAAAATATCTAACTTCGCTTAGTTGTTTTAGCAATATGTGAAAAATCAAGAAAGCTTTATCTGATTGGATATTTGATTCTAATAAGATGATATGGGTTATAGTAGGGTAGATGATGAGAAGCTTAATTTTTTATTGGTATATGATTAGACATACTATATATAGCAATTATTTATGTGTTGGACCCGTCGTACAAAATAGTTTTATTTTTATTATGACATATTATATGGTGATGGGGACCAAGAGCATGTTGATGTCATTAAACAATTTTGGTATAATTTATTTAATGATTATTAACTAATATTGGACAATAATTAGGATCGCAGTAGTTCAGCTCCAACTTCAGGTTTAAGTTGAAGTTCAAGTTCAGGTTCAAGTTTAGCTTCTTCTAAGAACAACTTGAAACCAAATTATTAAAAGAAAAAAGGCTAGGACTTCTTATAATATAATGAAGTTGGACAAATATTTGATGGTATGTGCAACTAAAGTTGAAGGTGTGAAGTTCGATGTATTTCTATGGTGGAAGAACCATATAAATGATTTACGTATAATGCAAGAAATTGCATGACCTCTTAGCAATTCTAGCATCTATTATTGAGTCTACTTTTAGTGTTGGCGATTGGGTTATTAGTCCTCATTGTGCTTGACTTCGTCTTAGTACTACAGAAACGCTTATGTGTGCCCGAAATTGGTTAGATGATGAAGAAATTAAGGGTACACTCTATTCTTTATGTTATATCAATTTTGCTTATTTTTCTTTATGATATTATCTTATCTTGTATTGCTTACTTATATTAATACAAGTACTAGTACAAAGGAGACCATTCTTTGAGCTAAAAAAAATCAAAAAATGACGATGAAGGTGTATTTAATTATTTATTATCGTATGTTTAATACTCACTTAATGAAACTATTACATTATTAGGTATAATTTACATAATAATGTTTCTACATTTAGATGAAATAGTGTGAATTATTAGTGATCCTAATTTTAATGATTAGCTATCCCCTTTCCTCTATTGCAAGTTTGTTATCTTTAATGTTTGTTTCTGGAATTACTTATTTTTCATATGATTGCTTTGGTTTTTTAAAATTGAAGATATAATTATTTAGTTGTATGTTTTTATACAGGTTTTAAACTGTTGTCTCTATCTGTTTTCTCAACTTCAATATTTGTTCTCCAATCTTCACTCTCCACTCTCAAGCTATAATTGATAATTTCATTTTGACTTTTTGTAAATTATATATATTATTAAAAATTTTGGATAATATTAGCTTGATGATACCCTTTTGTTTTGATAATAAAATTATTTTCATAGTATTAATGTTTTGTTTGTTGCATAAATAGATTCATGAATTTGTAGAATTCATTAAATGTATGCTTAAATTGTATAAACAGCAACAAGAACATTTAAAGTCCAAACTAATATCAAGATAAATTTAGTTTTAATTTATTCATTTCAAAATTTAGTTTGAACTTATTCATTTCAAAATGTTATGTACATTTAATATATACATTTTTAAAAACTAATTTTTATTAAGTAATTATGTTAATTAAATGAATGTGACATTTCTTACATAAAATATTTGGTTCTTGGTTCACTTTCTTTTTTAATAAATCTAGTTTGAATTTATTCATTTCAAATTTTTATGTACATTTAATATACACATTTTTAAAAATACATTTTAAATGACCCATTTTAAAAAATAAAATATTTTTAAATTAGAAAAAGCAAGTCAGGCCCGAGCCCGAGCCCGAGCCCGAGCCTAAGCCCAAGCCCTATAGCTTAAAGCTTGAGCTCACTACTACCCGAAGCCTGATCAAGTTGGGCTTAGGCTTACTACATAATATTTGAACTTTTCAAATCTTATCTTTCTCTTATTAGTGCCTTTGTTGATACATTTGATGTATACTTTAGGCTACAAGAAATTGAAAATTTTACTTTCATGATGAATTCAAAGAGTTTGTTTTGGAGATGATTATTAATTTAAAATGTCTAAAAAAGGTTAGTGGGAGTATAGTTGTGTTATTCAGTAGCAATATATAGAGACATATTGCTCATAGAGAACAAAATTCATATTTTAATTATTGAAAACATGGGAGTCTAAGAATAACTCTTGTTAGATATAAAAAGGTAATGACTTAATCTAGGAATCAGATCTATAGAGATAGATACGGAAGTTATTTACCTATTCTAGTCCAGTACAAAAATAATGTACTAAAAGTGTTTAGTATTTGAGATATTTGATATTCATAAAGTATTAAAGATATTCATTATTCTATTATGATATTTGATATTTGAGTTCAAGATCATATGAATATTAAGTTTTGAAGTAAATCCTAGTTAAGGAATATTTTACTTAGAACAATATTATTTTGAGATTGGAAAGATTCCTATATAGTATTAATTGCTAATTAAGCTATAATACATTTTTAATTAGTAAAATATTATTTGGATCAACTGGTAAAAGATGCTCCTTTGTGAACAAAAGGTCACAGGTTCGAATCACAGAACAACCTCTTTGTAAAAAAATACAAGGGGAAGGTTGCGTAGATTTATGACCCTCCCCAGACCCTCGTAAAGTGGGGAGTCTTGTGCACTGGGTACGTTGACTTAACTTATTTGGATCAATAAGTTCTTTAATACACTTGATATGGTTTTTTGCATTGTTAAAATGGTAATGTAATGTAGAACATTAGAGTCGTTGTACATACAAAAGGAGTTAAGGTCTCATTCAAGATCCAAATATGTATTTAGGCATCTTTTTTAATTATAATGATAATTGAGTTAAAAGTTAAAAGATTTAAGCAAATGCTCACTGTAAAAAATATGGTGGAATTCTCTCACTAATTTATTGTTCGATCTGTAGCATAATCGTTATATAAAGTTATAGTGTATGATACTTAAGCAATTCATTTAGTGTAAATGGGAGCTTGTTGGTGTATGCCTTACAATTAATCAGTTGATTGTAAATTTTGTGACATAATTAAATAAAAGCACTATTTACCTTTATGTATTTTGTTAATTATATTTGATATTTCAATAATAAAGGTAAAGTCCTTGCAATAATTATTGTATAATTGAAATTGCAATGAGATCATAATTATAAGATTTAATTTGCATTTATGTTTTATTCCTAAATTGTTCCTAATTATAGTTTCATCAAGGCAAGATATTTATGAAATGATAAAACTAGCACATTTTATGTTTCTTTCTTATGAATAAAGTAATTAACATATTGTTAGACGTCGATCTTGATCTATAGGTATAAATTATTTAATTAGAGAATTAATAAATATAAATTAAAAGGTATTTTAGTTTTCAAATTTTAATTATAAACTAGAATTGTAATTTATAATCATTCCTAATACCTAATATATTATTGATAGGCCTCTATCCTGAAATGACTAGATGGCTTGCCTAACACCTCACGGTGGCCCTCCAGTTGATATTTGATCTAGATGGAAAGTTCCCGTGGAACTAAGCTTATTGCCTTTTTACTAAGAAAGCTTTAACTGAACATTAAAAAGATATAAGTAGTGGAACTTTAAAAAAAATTATTAAAAATTTCGACAGCACAACGGTTATATTTTGATCTACCCAAAATTTAAAAAGCCCTGTAAAAGTGCAAAACACTTCTATAATAATCTCAAAATCCCCACTACAAATTTTGGACTTTAAGTCTATTCACAAGCAATCTCAATAATCACTTCAATAAGCTTAAAAATAAACTTAGACATATTCATGCATTTAACTTTAAAGCATTCATATACATGTGTTCTTTACACAAGATATAGTCCAAAACATATTCATTAAGATGCAAATGTTCAAAAAAATATTTACAAGGCAAAGATGCCTATATAGTAGCATGTGACGAAGTTGACTAGTCGTGAGGTAAAGTCCCTGCTATTGAAGCCCCTGATCATGCACCTGGGAGGTTTCATTTAAAAACATAAAAGAGAGTATGAGCTAAAAGAGCTCAATGAGTGCTAGAATTTCTATTCAAATCATATTTAATTATTTAAACCTCCCTAAAACAAATTTATCTTAATTTACATAATTCAATATTTAATATAAAACATATATGCTTCCTGAAATCAAGTTTCTCAAATCTCTTTTCAAATAAATAGTGGAGGCATTAAAAATGTCATGAATTTCTTACATGACATAGCCTATCGCTAACTTCTTTGTCATATAGTACCCTCATGCATAAAGTCACAGAGCTAGTTTTGCATCGCTTACCTGCGAATGGTTAATCACTAATGATGGTGCTGGTTCTACATCACTCACCCGCACTAAGATAACCATTATACATTAGTAGTTACACAGCTGGTTCTACATCGCTTACCCCAACTAATCAACCACTAGTTATAGAGCTGGTTTTACATCGCTTACCTGTACTAGGTTAACTGCTATATAGCAGTAGTTACGAAGTTGGTTCTACATAGCTTACCCGCAATTAGTCAATCACTAGTTACGAAGCTGGTTCTACATCGCTTACCTATACTAGGTTAACCTTTGTACACCAATATATTAATATGTATAAAACCTATTAGTATATCATAGGCTAAAAATCATTTCCTTTTTATCAACCAATAACATCTTCTCAATATAAACTCAAATCATATAAGATTTAACTTTCAAACTTCAATTCATATATTGCTCAAAACATAAAATTATACTAGTAATATTCACTCATAATGCATCATTCATATAAAACTCATAATCCATATTCACTTCACGATAGAATAGAAATCATTTTCATAAAATACATTTAAAATGTACTCACTGTTAAGCAATTTTATTGCCAAGCACACTCACACGTTTTGTGTCTTTCTTTTACCTACACAAACGCATGTCACTTAGGTATTTTAGAAATAAAGACATTATCACTATAAATTCAGTTTAATCGAAGTCGAGATTAGTATTTAATCGCGTAACACATACGCTAATTGTATTTCCGTTTACTACTGAAAGCTAACCTATTGTTCTCCATTTTCAATTCTAACTTCAAAAGTCACTTAAAATCATATTTTTACCATTATAACTTATCAATTTCATCAAAACACTATCTCACTCAATTTAATTCACCATAATATGATGATGTATGATGAGTCATGGATATGGCCTATGTCTAGAAGGTATACCTCCACTTGTTCCTTACTGTCATATAGCAAACGTTCAAATTAAGCTTTAAGGTCTTCTATACATTCGTTCCCCTATGTCTCTAGTTTCCATATCATGAAAAATTAGACCATTTGAAGTTCTAATTCAAGAAACATGCACAAAACATCACAAGCTACTCTAACACAGTGGCAACATCAGATCACTATATTTAATCTTAGATTCCAATATGATTTAGCAAGAACTAGGTCAAGGTATCTTTTAGGAATTTTTAGTACTATGTCTTAGGTTTCATATCCAATTAGAATCACCCAATTTAGAGGTCTATAAGCTAAGTTATAGTTAAAACAAGATATCTGGTTCAAGTGATCCGAGAACCAAATACAAACATTCACTAAACATAATTCTTTCTCTTGTCATATTCATCCCTTAAATGCTTCCAAACTTATTATTTAATTCATGGAAATTCAAAAATCATCATTTATCTTACAAAAATCTATCCCATTAAAAAGCTCCAAAACTAGAAATTTATATTAGAAAAACTTACCAATTTATCTACCAATCTCTTGGCATTTGATGAGTACCTGCACTTGATCAAGATCTCTCCAATTTATGCTTCAAAACTATGAAAATTGGTAGCTGCCCTTGTCTTCTCCCTCCTTGGCCGAATGTCCCTTCTTCTCTCTTCTTTTTTCCCTTTTGTTTGGTCTCTCACGTTTATATTCAAATGAAGACAAAAGTCTTGCTTTATTCTTTTTAATGCTCATTTAATGGCTTCCACACTTTACCTTTGTATGGGTTCTCTTCTAATGACTCATTCTTCCACTAACACCATGTAAAATAACCATATTACCCTTAATGACATGTAAAAAGACCAAATTGCCCTTTAATGACATGTAAAAAGACCAAATTGCCCTTTATTGAATTTAATTCATCAACTAACCGAATTAAATTCCGCAATCATCTTACCATCAAATTGACCATGAAATACTCTAATTGGGGTCAATACTTATTGATTGGATGCTTTAAAATTTTTGAATGAGTTTAAAATCATTAATCTCATTACTTTCCAAAAAGGACATTTTAGTCCTAAACTTTTGAAACTCCTGAAATTCATTCTATACGACTTATTTTCGATCCGTTTCAGTATCATTAAACTCTAACAATTATTCCATATATTTTTATTATTTTGAGGTTGGGTCCCAAAAACAATTCACTATTTATCTGAAAATACTATTCAACGTACATGAAAATTTTTATTCAATGAAAGGAAAGTTTTAGGGTTTTATGATTGTAAACATTATAAGTCACATATAAAATAGTATTTAAAAGAGAAAATTTCAATTTAAATTGAGTAGGAATTAATTGTGAATCTTGAGAAACTTTAAAATCAAATATAAATATTTTATTTTATTAAAATTAAAGTATAATTATAATTAGTGTTAGATTTTAATTATAATTAAAAAATTTTAATTTTAATAAAAAAGAAACCTTAGTTCATAAGGGAGTTAGCAATCATGTATTTTTTTCCAAAGTGTTGAGTTTTTTTCTCTACTTTGTAGATATCATTAGAAGTTTGACACATAGATAGCCTGTGGTTGATAGTTCGAAAAAAATTATGTAGGAATTCGAATTAAGTACATTGTACTCCTTTTATTTATGAATCATAGTTTTCAAATTATTCAATTAAAAAATATAATTACAGATCTTTGTTGTTGTAATAAAAAGATATAATTTAAGAAATTAAAAAATTATTTCTCTGCTATGTTCGTGATTTAATTACGATTAATTTCTCTACAAAAATATTATGATAACAAAACTTATTAATCGTTGAATCAACCCCATATTGTTCTCCTACGACTACAAGGATTGTGGCTTAACTTCATGATTATTAACATTTAGAATCATGGATTTTGGGAAGGGAGTTTGTGGGAACTATCGCTTCTTATACATGACCATCCAAGAGTACGATGCAAGTCAACTTCTATAACAATTTTGTTAGAATATAGCTTAACTTGTATGACAATAAATCGGGTTGGGCCAATATTTTAACGAAATTTAAATTCGGGCCCAATTGTCAAGCCTATTTGTCGAATGTGGAACCTATTTTAGGAAAATTAAAGAAAAAAAAATTTATGCTCCGTAACATTTGTGCGAGGGCGAAGTTTGTTATATTTACAATTTACCAAACTCAACCCAAGCCCAAGGCAAAGGTTGACAAATAAAGGGTCATTTACTTGGTTAGGTCTTAGGATCACAATGTTCTTCTAAACCTATGCAATTGAGATTGACATAATTTTAAAAATTCTTCATTTATTTAAGTTAATTCAACTACAATTTCTCTCCCTTAGTTTTTATTAAGCAACAAAATTTTACAGCTTTTAGAAAATAAGAGTGCTAATACAATACAATAAAAGTAAATTTATTAGTGATATTAACGATTTTGTATAATTATGTGGTTTTTAAATGTTCAACCGTTAAAAGGCAATTAACAGCAACGATAATACTTAGTATAAATCTCTTTGAGACGTAAGATCTGAAGAGGTCTAGTAGTATGTTGTATTACTCATAACTAGTAAAAGCAATTATAAAACCTCTTCTTTTAAAGTACGAAAGTTTAAATTTTTGTATAATTACATGATAAAATTAATAAATAATTAATTAGACATTTTATTTTCAACATGTAATAGTTAATTCTAAAATTTTTTAAAAAATTTGTTAGTCAATAAATTTTATAAAATTTGCTTCATTATGTTTGAAACACTCCATTTTTGGACCTGCATAGAATTTGTTTAACAATAGCTCCATTACTACTTCTTTTTAAACCCCTAGCTTCAGTGACTCTCTGGCGAAAAATTGTTTCCTAAAGACTCATTTTATCTCTGTTAGTCTTCAAGGAAAGGTTTGGGACTAAGGATAGGATCCCTTTCCTAAGCTCCAACACCCTCTACTGCTTATGTTACAAAGCTCAAAACCAACTTCTCACCATTTCTTTTCATGTGACTATTTTGAGCTTTATCTCGTCTACAAGAAAGCAGCTTCGTCATCAGTCATGTAGAGGTCTATGTTTCGGGGAGGTTATGGAATTAGCCTTGAAAGTAAGGAAACCAAAGAGATGGGTACATTTGTTACAACATGTAGAAGGAAAGAAATGGCTAGAATAACAAAAAAAATAAATATTAATAATAACACATCCCATATAAATATAGTTATGACGTTTGGGAAGTGTGAATTTTAACTAATATAGAAGGCATGTTTTTTTTAATATTCCAGTAATCCCAAGATACCATGTCTTCGACATTTAAATGAACCTTGCTTCTAAGTGTTTAATAAGAAAAGATTGAACTTTCAAAGTTGCTAGAAGTATGATGGAGCAGCATGTCAGTTATCTAAAATATCATATTAACATTTGGAGAGCTAAACGAAATTGCGCAAACTAATTTAGACAACAAGAAACAAAGTAATAAGCTATTATAATAGTAGTAAAATTAAATGAAGTAAATACAAACTTTACTTCAATAGTAAAATAGATACTTCCTATTATATATAATAACCTACGTCTTGTAGTAAGTCAGAATAAGACAACGTTTGAAATAAGTCTCGGACACTCATATTTGAAATTCCAACAAAATCCTAGCTCCAATATATACTATAATTATAAATTCAATTAATATTATAAGTTCATTAAATAATAATAACACTTATAATTTGTCATTCAATAATAATTAACACACTTTAATAATTAATGCATTATTAGCAAATCAATACTAAGAACACAAAAAAGATATAATCATTGCTTTTTTAATTTGAAAAAACCCCCCCATTTAAAAATATATGTAACATGATGAAAATAGTCTATGTTCTTCTCTTATCCCTCCCAAAAATAGTCTATGTTCTTTTCTTATCTCTCCCACTAATGTAATTTTGATTAGACTTAATTTCTTATAAATCACTTGTATATTTAATATATGACACGAAAGAGTTAATATAATTAATTATAATTTTGAACTCTATCATCAAGGTGCCCTAGTAGCTCTACACAATGATCCTATAACATTTAATAACCTTGTTGAGAAACCAATCCTAAAAAAATATAAAAGGGCCTTCAAGTCTGTATTTGACCTAGTTATAAAACAAAAGACTAATTAATTGTACTTCTCATATATATAAAAATCTAACATTCTCCTACTTAGACAAAGTTAATTAGAATTTAATAATTTCTTTGAAACTAATTTGAAAAAAGAACTCGATTTGGTCAAATAACAAGTTTAAATAAGTTTCACGTAATTTTGAAAAATACTTCAAAATAAAAATATAATTTAATAAATCATCCTTACTCAACCATATTAATTAATATATTATAATCAGTGATGGAATCAGGAATTTAAGATAGGAGGGCCCAAATAAAATATAGATTTAACAAAAATTTTCATTTCAAAATTAAATAAAAAATAAAATTTTATTAAGAATATAAAATAGTTAAAATAACAATGATCCTCGCCTGCTTTTCATATATTGAAATCTTTTTATAACAATATTATTGTCAATATTTGCAAATACTTCTCTTTCAATATAATACATTAAACAATCATTCAATAAGTTATCTCTCATTTTATTACGAAGTGAACTCTTGATAATTTTTATTGCGAAGAAAACTCTTTCTATTGTAACTGTAGCAACTGGTAAAAGTAATGACAATTTGATTTACAAATAAACCAAAGGCAATCATCAATTCCCTACAAAATGCCTTAGAAGACTCCTTGTCCTCGTTATCTAATTTTTTAATAGACAAGGTACTCCTCAATCCAACTCTACCCCTAAAAATAAAGCTCAAAGCTCCTCTTCCCAAAACTCTACCTACTCATTGAAACAAAACAAATGAAAATCTCAATCAAAGAAACAACTCATTGCGGAGTATAAAAACATTTTCACACTGTAATAGTACCTTTAGAGAAATTGCATGTGCCAGCAACAATCTCCCTGTAGCTAAATTTGACGAGACAACTTGCAACAGGGGAGACACTCTTCTCCAGGGACTGAATTCTCTTCCATTTGAGTTCTTTAGTACTTAAAATCTTGGCCGCCCAGTGGTCCATCCCTGATTATAATCAATATATAACTCCTCGTAGTCATAAGTATAAATAATTCACTAACTAAATCTTTTAGTATAGTACTAGTATAATGTGGCTTGTATCCATAACCTAACATAAACCATGCATAACCACACCAATCAAGTCTCAAACTAAGACCTTAATCTCAAAACAAGACTTATGATCTCTAAAAGAGATCATTAACTTTATACAAAGATCAATATGTCTTGATCTGAAAAGAGCCATTGATTATAAAGGTCAATCATGGCATAAGTCACATGCTTCCATAAAGAATTCATAACACATATTGTAATAAAAGAATCACATATGCACATGATATTCATATGCATGCATTTCAAACATCACAACATACATACATTTTGAACATCACAATACAACAAACACGTTCAAATTCATAACTTTACTAATCTCAAGTATTGCATACACATGTAATATAACTCTCACCACATCAACATATCTAATAATACCTAGATCATCTGCATGCCTATAAACTAGCATATAATCTACGGTCTATGCATATAACATAATACTGTCTTTATTGTAACCTAATGCTCATGATCACGATTTGTTGAATGGCTACCAAAAACACTAATTGCAAAAGCAACATTAGGCCCAGTGTGTACCTCTAAGTACATCAAACTCTCAAATACACTACTGTAAGGAATATGACTCTTCTCAACTTTCTCTATCTCATTATGAGAACATTGCTCCTTGTTTAACTTTACACCTTTAATTATAATCCTTTTGAGATAGGCATAAAACCTTCTTAAACCTGCTTATATGAATCTCTACTCCAAAAATAAATTGGGTCCCCTTAAGATCTTTCATGTCAAAGTCCTTCGAAAAAATCTTCTTCACATTCTACAACATGTTCAAGTCATTGCTAAAAAGTAATAAGTCTTCCACATATATGATAGAAAAATAAAAACTTACTCCTACTAAATTTATAGTTTATACAAGAGTCACTTATGCTCTCCTCAAAATCTAAAGTTATGACCTTCTTATAGAATGTTAAGTACAATTGTTGTCATGCTTAATTTAGTCCATAAATTAACTTATTTAATATGTAAACCTAATGCTCATTACTCTTCACTCAAAACCATTAAGTTGTTGTGTATACACCTTATCTACTAGATCATCGTTTAATAAATATTTTAACATCCATCATAACTCAAGATCAAAATAGGATGTTAAGGTCGTAATAACCTAGAATGTGTCTTTGGTTAAGACTTAAGTGAAAGTCTTGTTATAGCTTACTTCCTTTTTTTAAGTGTACCCTTTAGTTATAAGTATTACTTTAGTCTTATCAACCTTGCCTTTAACATCTCTTAGTCTTAAACACTCACTTGCAACTAATGAGTTTACAACCAACTCTCAAATACCAATATTTGATAGTCTGCTTCTCTTCCTTCATATTCGTCATCTATTTATCATAATGATAACTTCCTATTGCTTCAAAGTTAAAGGATCCATAATCTCTTTTAAAACATAGTCAGTATCACTTATATAAACAAAAAATGTTTAAAAGGTGTAGAATTTCTATCTTTATATGAACACCTTAATGACGTTATAAGATTAAGTTGGGTATTTACTATAGTTTATTTATTGACGTTTGTGACATCTCCAAATTTAGGAGTTAAATCTTCATCTAAATCATCCCTATATACCTTTGAGAGTACCTCAACAACTTTCTCATGAATAATAGGAATGTGTATTAGTTATGGCTTCGCTCCTTAACTGCTTCATATATAAATGACATATGCTGCTTCATTCTCTAAAAATTTAACAGTCAACGCCTCTACAATTCTTGTACTATTGACTAAAGACCAATAGCCTTTCAAAACTTTGTGATAGCCTACAAAGAAACCATGATTAGTTCTAAATTTTTACATTTTTTGGACAACCCTATACCCTCAAATGATTCAAATTTAATCTTCCTACTAGTCTATAGATCCCAAAAAAAATATTCGATACTTACTAGTAATACAGTTTAAAACATAGAGTTTTATCTTTAGTGCATTGCCTTATAAATACTCATGAAGCTTTGATCTTACTATTATGTTGATCACTATGTCCTTTTATGTATCCATTATACTCAAGTACACAAGATAGAGTATTATACAAATATACCTCAACTTTCATTCATTTCTCTTAACTTAAACTCCACTTCTATCTTGGTACTCTCCACTATGGTTAAACCAAATAATCTTCACGGGCTTCTTGAGTTGCTTCTCAATTTCTACTTAAATATTTTGAATTTGCTAGGGTTTTAAACTGATTACTAATGAGAAAGAACTGATTACATTAATAGTAATCATCAATAAAAGTTGTAAACAATTTATCTCCATCAATAATAAGGTTTAAAGTTCCATTAGTAACTATGTGAATAATCTTCAAAAACCTCTCTGTTCATAGTGGTCTTTCATCATACTTTTAGTGAATTTAGCTCTAATATAACACATGTATTACAAATATTATCATAAACCAAATGTGGGATGACTTTATCCTTGATTAATCTCTTAACTCTTACCTTTGAAATATGACCAAGTTTCTTATGCTATAAAGTGAATGAATTATCTTTGTTCAAATCCTTTTAACTCCCAATTTTTCGATATTTATAACTAATTCCCTAGAATCATTCAAGTATAAACAATAAAGACCATGATTCATAAAACATTCACTAATGATAGTATAATTAAGGGAAAATAACACCTTTTCATTAATGAAAATCAAAGTGTATCCAGTACTATCAAGTCTAGAAATTGAAATTATACAATGTCTTATAAATGACATACAAGTTACTTTATTTAATGTTATATTACCACCTAATGTAAACTGAAACTTCACATCTCTAATGTTCTCTACTTTTGATTTAGTTTCATTACCCATGAACACACTCACCTCCCTTCATTTAGACTCCTTTTGTTCCTTATTGCCCGCAACATATCAAACATAGGAATATAAGAACCATTAACTGACCACTAAATATTTAGTGTTACATATACTAAAGATGACTTAAAACAATCCATAACCTGAAGATTACCTAATTTGTTTTCCTTCTTCTTTAAAGAAGCCTTGTACTTATAGTGGTCCCTTTTTAAGTTCTTTTTCTTATCATAATGCTAACACTTAATATTCTTCTCCCTAACCTCATTAGGTGGCCCATTGGATTTGTCTCCATCCTTCTTAAAACCCTTATTCTTCTTTCCCTTCTTATTTGGGGTCCAATAGCTCCTTTGGGTTTAAATGATTAAGGTACCAAATTCTTTTTTTGAGGAATTTAAAAAAATTTCATTGAATAAGAAGGAAATACACCTGCTATTCATGCGAGTGACCACGTGGCCACACAATACAGATGGGCAAACTATGTCGTGTTACATTAATTGAAGATAACTCAAAAGGGCAAAACAAACTTCTTCTTTCTCGAAACTTCGAGCCTATACCTGATTAGGGCTAGTGGTGGCGAGTGGGAGACGAAGCTCTGATGACTTCCGGAGGCTTTTCTTTCGACTCGCGTCAGTGATTTTTGACAGGTAACATCGGCCTTCAATCGTCTAGCAGGGGATTATGCTTTCCATGGACCCTAGTCCTTTTCGTCATCCCCAGTGGTGAGATGGATCAACCTCAAGCTTAATCTAACGTTGTCAGTCCAGATTGGGGAGCACCAATGAGGTTAGTTTTTCCACTTTCAGACTTCGCTACTCCTTCTGCTATCTATCGCTTCAGACAGAGTGAGGATTTTGAGTTACTATTTACCAGATCTGACGATATCTGGCAGGGAGGAGTTTGGCTCTTGAGGGGATTATTTCAGATAAGTCTATGCCTTTTGTTGATTCAATTTTTCTTATATTTCCTTTTCAATCTGAACAATTCTTGCGAACTTTCTCTGGTCTTCGTAGGGGTCTTTCGTAGAGTGGTGTGACTTAGGCGCAAAAGGACCTTATCTCCCCTAACTTTCACCCAAGCTGCAACATCGGTACGCGTTCTCTTCGAAAAAAATTCTTTTGTTAGGGCATATCCAACTCCTCTCTTAGCTGTTCATAAAACACCTGATTCGAATTTCTAGGTTCAGAGTTGATCCACTGAGAGCAACAAGCAGTGTTTATTTAGAGTTGAACAGGTAACTCATTATTGAGTCTGCAATGCTTCTGTGAACTATGATTAGGTATCTGTTGTTGAGCTATTGTTGTCTCCTCTTCTTGTGTGAGTAAAGTAGTTTTAGAGAAGCATAGGATATAGGTTATAATCTCCATAAACTTATCAATCTCCTACTATAGTACCAGTTAAACTGATTGATGATCAGTTGTTCCCAAATGCTTGTAGTGGTGAGGTCAATAATAGAACTTAGAGAGTTAGCCATATCTCTAAACCTTCTGTTGTTCCTTTCCTTCCAAATGCTCCGAGCACATGTAGCAACCGATAGTAACACAATATCCTTCTCATGTTTAGACTTCTGTAGGTTTGGGATATCCAGTAGAACATCTACAATTCTATCATATGAATAATCAGGGGAACATAGAAATGAGTTAGAGAAAGAACAATCAAAAAATAAATGATCCCTAGATTCATCCTCTTGCTCACATAGTAAACATATCCTGGAGATGGGTAGAAAATTCAACCTATCCAAGGTACTTAGTCTGTTCAACATAATGAGCCATAATAAAAAGCTCACATTAGGTCTTAGTATCTTGTTCCAAATCAGTTTATCCCATCCAACAAGAGAAGCAGACCTCTCCCTCATTCTTCTTACATCTTTTGTAGTGATCTCTGAAACGGGGATACCCTTCCATAAGTAGATGTCACTTTCCCCTTGACTAGTAAATTGAGGCAGGGATAGCATTCTAACCTCAACTGGGGAAAGGGTCTAGTTACCATTTCTGATTATTTCTTGGAGCTTTATGTCCTCAGGGAATCAGATTAGTAGAGATCTTGCTAGTTAATTATGTATAAGTGGTCCATTCCCTATCCAATTATCAAACCATAGTGAAAATCTTTCTCCTCTCCCAATATGACATTGAATATGCTGAAACATGTCCTCCTTTAATCCGAGGAGCTGGATAAAAAACCAAGTGTAGTTGAAAAATCATTTCTTGTCATTTTTTGAAAGAAACTTTAATGGCTCACTCTTACTACTTTAATACTTCAATTCCCTTAACTTATTTCATATTATCTTACCCATATTAACATGCTAATTAATCCCAAATATTAATCCCTCAAAACCTCGACATTAATTTAAATCATGCCTAATAAAAAAAATTTGGGGGCCAACATTTGTAAACTTTCATTTTCATTTTATTAGGTCAAAAATTCATAATTTTGATAATTTTAAGATAATTCATTTTATCAAATATAAGGAAATTTACAAATATGATTAATTTTTTTTATAAAAATTAAACTACTTGGGAATTGTATTTTGTGTCCAACATAAGGCTATTGTTTGCCATCATCAAATATGGAAAAGATACATGGGATGACTAGCTATACACAATCTAGTGTGTGAGTGCTAATTTTCCCCTTTAGAGCATACAATTTGTAGAATGTGCCCTAAAATAAAGGCATGTTTATGCTTATGTTCATCTCTTCATCATGTTTGGAGTTGTACATGATCCTAAATATAAGAATATTTGTTCTTGCGTTATTTTCAAATAAGTTTTAGTAGTATAAAACTTTAGCACGTCATAATAATGGTTATGTTACTATATGGATGTTTCTAATTATCAAAGGCACTAGTTATAAAATCAAACTTAAGTATCTATTAATTTATGAAATAACAGGTTTAATTTCATAAATTTCATGTTAGAATTAGCCTAATTTTAGAGAAATTATGGTTTTAGGATACTATCTCTAACATTTTAGTCAAATTTGCATTCCTTATATGAAAGTGGAGACTTATAAAATTCTAAAAATTTCATAATTTCATAAAATTGATTATTATGTAATGCACTTATGAATGTATTTAAGGTTTCATAACTTTTAATTTCATTCAATACTATGAATCCAAAGTTGTGTTATAAGTATTTGTTTATTTCATTTTATGAAATTTGGAATTTTGCAAGTTTTATTGCTATTTTTTGTTAAGTTGAACCTATTTATATATTTTATTAAATTATATGTTCAATTTAATTATTGTATGGTTTTATGTTCACTTATTCTTCTTTGACACATAGGGTGTAGTATATGGTATGAAAAATGAGTGTGTTTGAAGAACAGTGAGGAGAAGTTTCAATTACCTAATTTGAGATTAGAGGGCAATATGTTTTCATCAAGCAATAAACAAAGCTCCAATTTGCACATTAGAAAGAAATTAGATGGGGCTAAGGTAAGAGCTAAATGGTTCTACCGAACTGAGCTAAGAGTGTTTTCTTATCACAGTAGATAAGATATTACTGTAAAGAAAAAAGGATGCTTTTTGTACCCCAATCTAATATCCAGAATGCAAAGCCTATTTTATAAACCCTATTTTCTTTAATCATACTCTAATCAAATTTCAAGAGACATTCAAGACTAGTAGAAAGATCTTTCCAATTGGGTTTAATAATTTCCTAGTCCATGAGGGGGCTTTTCTAGATGCCATATAAGAAGGGATGGAACATCAAATCTTGGGAAACAAAGAATTTATTTGTGTTCAGAAGTTAAAGAACATCAAGAATGCACTTAAACGGTTGAATGCCAAGAGAATAGTAAACACTAAATATGTTGGATCCCGTTACCGGAATCCAACCTCTTGACAAAATAATCGTCAAACGTGAACATGGTTCCTTGAAATCGCTTCTTCTCTGATACCAAATATGTTGGACCCCGTCTCTGGAGCCCAACCCCTTGTGCCATAAAAAGTGTGCGTACTAATACTTGTCATGCCCGTGAATATAAGTCAATGAAATTACGACGCTAAAATTCTCATGCATACACAATTCTTATTTCCGATCATTATCATAACTTACTTAAGTCATATTTCATGAAC
>JANZLC010000021.1:45856-61458 GCA_026413385.1 Erythroxylum gracilipes
ACCAAAATAAGCATAAAAATCATAAATCAGGAGTCAACAACTGCATAATTACTAGAGAAAATAGGCCTAATTTATAGCATAAATTTGGTCCAATCAAACGTCTCATAGTATCCTCAAGCTTCCATGTCATCTCTTCGACCTTGTCACTCTTCTAAAGAACTTTGACCGTGGGCACCTCCTTGCTGCGTGACCTCTTTATCTGCCGATCCAAAATCTGAACTGGTTTCACCTAAAAACTCAGGTCTTCTCTCAGTTCTACTGGAGGTGTCTCCAAAATATGAGATGGGTCTGGTAAGTACTTTTTAAGCATCGAGACATGGAACATATTATGGATCCTATCCAAATCCGATAGTAATTCGAACCGATAAGCCACAGTCCTGACACGCTTCAAGATGCGAAAAGGTCCGATATATCGATGGTTCAGCTTCCCTTGACTCTGAAATCTAACAATACCTTTCTATGGTGATATCCGAAGAAAAACCATGTCACCAACTGCAAACTCTAATGGCTGTCGCCTCATATCCGCGTAACTCTTTTGATGATCCTAGGCAACTTTCATCTTCTTTCGAATGACTTTTATCATCTGAGTGGTGACTTCTATCAATTTGGCTCCTTCGATTTTGACTGTGCCAACCTCATCCCAACATAGAGGTGTCATGCATTTCCTCTCATAAAATGCTTCATATGGTGGCATACCGATACTTGTCTGATAACTATTGTTATAAGCAAACTCTATCAAAGGTAAGTGTCGGTCCCAACTCCCTTGGAATTCCATCACACATGCTCTCAGCATATCCTGCAGTTTCTGAATGGTCCTCTCTGACTTACCATCGGTCTGGGGGTGGAAGGCAGTACTAAACTTTAATTTAGTCCCTAAAGATTCCTGAAATTTTCGCCAAAATTGTGAGGTGAATGTTTAGAATACCTCAAAGCCTAAATTGAATGTTTGTTATATGAAAATTATAGAACAAATGGAGACTGTCGTGTAATTTTTTTCTGGACTAATTTGTTTGCCTATTTTTAGACCCACCATAGGCTTAGCCCAAATTGCACTATTTTGAGCTTTTTGCTTTCGTATTTTTTTATTTAACTCATATCAGAACCTTTTTTAAATGTTTTTGGAACTTTGCATACACCTAGAAATAAATGAAATATGATTTACCATATGTGAATTGGGTGACTAAACATTGGAGTTTAAGATTAAACATAATGCATGCTAAAGAAAATTTACATGTACATAGATGATTTATATGCTTATTTATTGCTTATATATGTGTAGTATGACTATACAAGTTCACATACTAATTTTCTGAAGATAATTAAGTACAATTTAACATGTTTTATATTTAAATGAAGTATAGGAATTTATATACTAGAATTATGTGAATGTACGTCAAGAAACACAATTGAACAAAACATATACAAAATAATTCATACGAGTACTTGTGATTTGAATACTATCCTAATGGTCAGAATTTATGACTTGCATGTAGGAACTTCAAAACAGATTTTATGTTTTCAAATGAATATCATATGATTTGTCAATATATTAATTATGAAATTGGCAAATGATTAAAGGAAATATTATAGTGCCTGCTTCATTGTCTTAGTGATGGATAGATAGGTATGCCTAGATGGTTACAACACAGCTGTTATAATTTGACACCACTAGTGTCTTCATTTTGAGCCATAATGTATCCATAGTTTGATACCTCTGGGTATCTACAGTTTGATACACCTTCGAGTATCTATAGTTTGCTGCCTTCGGGTATCCAGAGTTTGATATCTTCAAATATCCATAGCTCCCGTCATCTATACTCACAAGAATGTGTATGCCTAACATAGAAAGGAAATTAAACAATTATAAATAAGATATACAACATGACAACATGAATAATTTGTATTGATGAGCTTTTGAAATCAATATTTGGATTATAAATGTGAATTTACGACATATGGATAATATATTGAAGCATATTTGCATTATGTACTTTGCTTAATTATGTCATCATTGTTTACGTGAATTTATGATATTCATGAATGTATGTGTGCTTGGCGGAAGATTTTTGTGAGTGGTCATCCAAACCGAGTGTTTCTCCACTAAGCTTTCAAGCTTAGCACAGGTGTTAATCTGTGTATGTCCAAGTAATAAGAGTAAGGCATAGGGAGCATCTATAGGGACCAAGGCCAATCGTTAGAAGTAAGAGTACCTTTAGACGTGTCTTTTGATTAAAGAATGGTTGTATATGTAATGAAGGAAATTTTAGTTTCTTAATAGTTTGTAGTTAAGAATTTAAGTTGCATGTAATATCTTTTTTGGATTACCATATAAATGTAATGATGTAATACTACTTCTAAATGATAATGTTAACGTGATTTAGGGTTTGACCACCTAAATCATTGTCCTGAATCTTAGTGATTTGCATAGATTATAGGAATATTTGTATTTATTATAGGCAAGATTATAGGGACAGTTGTAGAAATCTTACATTTCCTTTCTTAGCTTAATTTCTCTCTCTATATATATTTTTGTAAAGCTTCCATTGTAAAGCATGATTCAGAAATATATTAGTTAAGGAAATTTATAGGAATCTTATATTTCTTTTATATATATATTTGTAAAGCTACCATTGTAAAGCACAGTTCAGAAATACAATTCTCTGCATACTTTCTCCTTAACTAATAGATAATGTTAAATGGTATGAAATTTTGTAATATGTATATGTACAACATTGAATAAAATTGTAGCCATGAATGTATGTATAAGAATTTAAGTGCCATGTGTGTGGGTGGTTATAGGTTCCGTATAAGGGGTGTTACATAAATAAAGCAAGAAGACTAGTACACATAGTATTTTTTTCTTATGAAGAAAGTAGTCAATCTTATATATTACACTATCGAGATACTTAAACAAATGTGTAGATACTTATTGGAGAATAAGTTCATTAAATTGGCCTGATTATAAGGATCTCAAATGAAATATTACTTATGTTTATATGGATTTCCTTATTACTTCCTCCGATTCATAATAAGTGTCGTTTTAGAGAAATGCACACTTATTAAGAAAATTAATGAAATGTCTTATATACCCTTATTAATTACATGTTAAAGTGCTTTGAAAATATAATCTGTGTAATTTGTTTAATTAAAATGTGAGAGAAATTAAAGGTTAATTTTGGAAGTAAAATTATAAACATACATACAAAGTCAAGAATGACACTTATTTTGAATAATTAAAATGTATCTAAAACGACACTTATTATGAATCGAAGAGAATATAAGATATACATTTTAATATTTATTTCGTCATATAAGATATACATTTAAGAGTAAAAGTGCAAAGAATTATCTTAAGAGGTCAATCAAGCGGAAAACGACAATAAATTCCCACCGTTTCCTGACCCGAATCGACGTCGCTTCCCTTTACGAAAGAATTTAATAAGGTCAAAGATTGAGACTATGCCGCTTGACACATTATCCCTAACATGTGTATCCACAATCAAAGGCATTTTGAAGGTTTTCCCCGAAATTTATATAGAAAGGAAAGGTTATTTTGGGAAATTTGTTGCACTATAAAAATGCACTGGGATTTGCTCTTCTGGCTTCAAAAGAGTCTGAAAATTAAGGGCGAGCGGAGCAGAGGAGTTTCCGTCATCCATTTAACTTTCTCTATCCACAAATCATCAGGCTATAATTATATCCCCAAAGCTTCCAATCGGACGAGTTTAGGGTTTTTGCCAATCTCTGTTCTTAAAATTGTTGCAGCCATGTTTTCCGATTCGATCAACCACAACGCCGTCATTCCTTGTGCTGCTAAAGATTCCGGCAAGAAGAAGAGGGTACGTTTCTTTTCTTTTGATTTTCTTTCCGAGGAGATTTTATACCTTTGGTAGGCATTTGGTTTCTTTCTATTTCTTTGTGGAATTTATTCATGGATTGTGTGTTGTGCTTTTTTTTTGTTTTTTTAATTTTGGGGACTTTTAGACGCATCGTTCCGCAAGATTGAAGCAGTACAAGCGTGACGCTCGTCGTGAACAATGGCTTTCTCAAGGTGCTTATTCTCGATCTTCCATCTCTCTTGGTGTAGTCGTTTTAGCGTATGCATACATCGTTACGTGCGTTTGTTCTTTTGAACAATGATCTGTCGTGCATTTCTTTAAACTTATATAGTGTTTTATTTCATTCCATCTCTCTTAAATTCTTTGTATCATTTCAGGTGCCGTTAAGCAAAAGGGATGCAAGGACGACGCAAGTGGGCCGCGCTCTTCACCGCCGGCGTGCAATGTTGAGAGAAAGAATTTGGAGACCGGCAGAAAAGGCGAAGAAGAGAATGACAATGGACCGACCCATCATGATTTTGATTCAGATTCCAATAGCCCTACTGGAAGTAGTGTTCTTGGCAGTACTGATGCTGGTACCACTTTTACTGGTTCTAGCAGCAGTAGTAGCAGCAGTGCTGGTTGTTGCTCTGGAAACATCACCGAAGATGAGGAAGGTGTGGGTGATGATAATTGCTTGGAGGATTGGGAGGCTATGGCTGATGCTTTAGCTTCTGCAGATGAAAGCAAACAAGAGAGTCAAAATGATGGACAGTGTTCTGAAGGATCTGAGTCCTCTGGAGAGCAACATGAACCTGTTATGCAGGTGCAGTCTAGTTACTGTAATGTTGGTTTTACTTGGGAGCATGTGAAGCAAGAGTGCCCGAGAACAGTGCCACTGGGACTTGCCCATGGTAATAGAAGGGCGTGGAGGCCTGATGATGAGTTCCGTCCACAGAGTCTGCCAAATTTGTCCAAGCAGCGGAGCTTCCCTAATACAGAGAGGCATTATGGACAGGGAGGGCTACCATGGGTCTGTTCTAGTGCTGCTAATGTGCCCTCTTCTTGTCCTATATGTTATGAGGATTTGGATGTGACAGATACGAGCTTCTTGCCTTGTTTATGTGGTTTTCGGCTGTGCCTCTTCTGCCATAAGAGAATTCTTGAGGATGATGGGCGCTGTCCAGGCTGCAGGGAGCCATATAAGCGTGACCTTGTTGAGGCAGAGGCGAGTGTTCCGGGAGACTGTCTGAACTTTAGGTTGGCACGTTCTTGTAGCATGATTACCAGGTCTTAGGATGAAAAATCTGTCTTTTGGCTAACTATGTACTGTGGGTCCTTGTGAGTCTTGTGTGTTCTATTTAGTCTTAGACTCTCATGTTAGAGAACTTTTTAGATGTGGTATAGATGGTTATCTCTTTTGGCATCCAGGGTTGAGCTTCATAACCTTCAATGAGTCATGGTTCTTATTTATATGGTGCTTATGCTGATGTAGAGAACTGGTGCTTGGTATGTGAATATATAAGGCGGGTACAGAAATGCAATACGTTAAAGTTCATATGATATGTTGTTTATATACTTTTGTTTCTTTCCACTGCATTACCTTGACAATTTATCTACTAGTGAGTTAAATAATTAAGCAACATTTCGTTTAGCATCTTTATAAATTTCATGAATTGTATTAATGAAATATTTTCAGATTTACATTTCTTGGGTCCAAGTACTTAAATGATTGTGTTCAGAAAAGAGGGTGTGGTTGATGGGTAGAACAAATAACAAGGATACCATCTTTGGCCCCTTACTTGCACAAAAATACTGAGAAAAATTCTTGTAGGATGAACTGTAGATGGTCAGAGGATATTATCTGGGCATAAGACAGCAGCCAGTTATTGCCTTTCATGATGATTGATAGCTTAAGTATCAAATGAGTTGCTGCATTGTTCCTCATTCCGTCCTCCTTAAGATTTGGTTTGTTGGGTACGTTCAGTATAAAATCTTTGATCATTTATTTTACTATGTTTGAGACTTGTTCAATTGCAGTTGTTATCTGAATAATTGAACTGAGGTTAGCCTTAACATCTGTTTATTTCCAGTGAAGTTTCTCATTATTATTTACAGATCTCTCTGTCATTCTCTTTAAGTTCTCTTGCATCAAACAATTGGAGGAGAGTTTTCAGTGTCCACTTTCTGAACCTGGGGACTAGCTTTGAATTCCTATGATTCTGGAGTCATGAATTTCATGGCCTCTACATATCGGCAAACATTATATGATTCTTCCCTTATGTTAAAAAGGCAATTCTAAACCATTGCTATCTGTTTATTATTTCTGTTGTGGTAAGGGTATGTTACTTGGTTTAAAATATGGCATGTAGGTATATGCTTAGCAGGTGGGGTTATAATTGCTGTGTAACGGTGCCCTTACTATGTTAAAATCGTAGAAGTTTGCACATGATATCCATGGTTCTGTCGGTTTACAAGAATACCAAGACTTTCTTAGTCCTGTGGCTTTTTCTTGAGCTTATCTCGTAGAGGTCCAATCAGTCATAATACATGAACTTGATACAATTTTTGCGAAACTAGCCTCCTGCAAATGCTTGAAAAATCCTTGAACGGAAAGGTGCTTGCCAATTTGGAAAGGAAATCCAGACTCTGTTTCAAACGGAAGATTTGGCAATCAGCATTAATTGTGAGTTAAATCTTTATGACGGCTTGTAACGGAAAGGCTGTTTTGAATTGTTGAATACCAATGCTTCAGGATTGATCTATTTGGATATGGTAAATGAGTAGTTGTTGACCAAACTACTTGTTTACATATTATTCTTTCTTGTTTATCGTCAATTGCTCCGTTTTCTTCTATCTGCTATCTCAGTCTGTCTAACATGACTATCTTTGTGACTGACTCATGCACTTCTATTTGTTATTGTGGTTCGGGCTGGACTTTCAGCTTAGGAGGATGTGGATGCGAAGAAAAGACAAGGAAATGTTATGCTTAAGGTGGATGCGTTGGTGTACAATTTTTCTTTTTGATGTGCCTATGATTAGTTTTAGTAGAGCAATGAGGTATGGCTGTTGCTTTTGTCAATTCCTTGGAGGAATGGACTTCTTACTCTTATTGTATACTTTTGCCTATGATTAGTTTTAGTAGAGCAATGATGTATAGCTATTGCTTTTGCCAATTCCTTAAGGAATGGACTTCTTACTCTTTATTATATACTTTGATTCTTAGAAAGGGTTAATATATTATAAAGATGATATTTATGTTGTACTTGGATGGAAATGACTTTCTTTGGGTATTCATGCAACAATGTGCTATGGGTTCTTAGAATGTGGAAAATTTTGTGGTGTTGTGATCCAGCTAATGTTGGAAATCTGCAATTCTATATAATTTCAAACATAATAATTCTTGCTGCCTTGCCAGGTGGTCTCTGGGCCTTTGCTTTTACTGCAATTAGAATTTTACTTAATTTTCTGGGCATTTTCACTGGCTACTTTAAATGAATATTATGATGTTTATGTTGTAGTATCTTGTTGACTTTAATGTTTCATTGTGTGATGTTTCTGTTTGACTACATGTTGAAGATTGATGCATGATGACAATTTTCTTGATTTTCATCAACATCTATCTTGCTTGTGCATCAACTGCACATCTGTTTAGGTATGATAGAAGAAGTTTGTCCTTTATTCGAAGTTTTGTGATCAAATGTTGGAAATGTGTCCCATTATAGATATAATTACTGGTAAGAAGGCTTTCAAACTCTACCCGTTTGTGAATTACTTGGTACTTAATGGCTGGCTTATTGGGGGTCTGCGGAATGATAATCTACATTGTGTGAATTATCAATGACATTAGAGACAATGTATTTGTTAACTTTCAGAATTGTGATTTTCATTTGAATGCCAAATGAAATTAGCTGGTGGATTGTGTTTCTTTGCCTTTGCTTTCTATGGTGCAGGGTTCAGGTGAATTTGTTGTTTACTAGGAACTTCGATTGGAATTTCTTTTATATTTGGATTTTGACAATGAAATGTAAGTTAGCTGTTGATATCATAGATCAGATTAGCAGTAATCTTTCACTAATATTATGGTGATTTTGCATGTAGCTAGTGAATGGATTTTCTGCTACGATCCTTTAAAGGATTTTGCTTCTTTGGTTGATTTTGTTGAAACAAATTCGGAAAAGGTTGATATAACTTACAAAATCTTCTATAACTCTTTTCTGCAAGTGATAACTCTTGAACCACATCAAATAGTTGAAGGTGAAATTTCTATTTCAAAATGGATGAAAATTCCAACTAAAAGCACTAAATCAACACATCTACGGAGCCAAATCAATGTTGTCCATATGGTTGAAGTCCCTAATTTACTTTCTTATGGCTCAACTCCACTCATACTAATTTCAGAATACTATCAAACCAATCAAATAAAAACACGGCTGTCAACTTAGCAATTACATTGGAGCGTAAGCTAATTTTAAATAAACTTCAACAAGAGCGTAAAGGAACGAACTTAAAGAAGTGGATTTTCTAGGATGTTACTAGTTTTTTTAGTAAAACTGTTGATATATAAATCTTTTACCACGTGAAAATTTTCTTGTCAATGGATGTTACTGACATGATTTCTTATGACAATATTAAGGACGATGATAGATCGAGCTGGACTTAAGTTGGCCCAATTCATGCCCATTAGGACCTCAACTTGACCAAAAGCTTGATTGAATCTGAAATAACGGGCTGACTCTAAATATCATTAATAAGATAGTTAAATAAGTTAATTCTATAATAAATTAAAAGTTTGAACATTTTATTATTATTTTTTGTAAATATAAATAGTGTTGCATAATCGAATAAAGTTTGAGATTTTACGTATAATTTACTTTAAAAATCCTAATTACTGTAAAATTTCTAATTTGACTTTTTGTTCCATGTGAACTGAAAAAAAAAAATCTTAAATCTCATATCTGAAAATTGATAATCGATATGAAATTCTCTACTATCTCTACTTTTTGCAACTTCTCTACTTCAGGTGGCTTTTCATTGTCTTTTCGTCATCTTCATCCTTAGTGAACTTCTCGTTGTTGACCTATATTCATGTTCATCTACTCATCATAATTTCATGGAATTTTCTTAGTTAGTCTTGTCTTTATATCTTCTGTTATAGGTTGGTTATAGTCTATAGGGTTATGTCTTTATCTATTTGTCTTGAAGTGTGTTGAATTAAATATTTTCTTGGTATGATCCCCATAACACATGGTTTCTCAATTTGATGTGGTCCTGCTGCATATGATTCTCAAATCTATTGTATCTGTGATGAAAAATTTTATGCAAATTCTAAAGTTTGTCATTATTGGAAATGAATTCAGTTTGCATCCAGTATGTGACAATCAGAATCTACTATCTAATATCTTATTATTCTAATGAGACTTGAGTAACTAAGTTTATTAACCAAAATAAATACAATTAATCTTAATACTTTCAAGTAAGCTTATATTTATTTTTTTTCTTTGGTAAATATTTTAGATAGAATTTGTACTTTAGAGCCTTCTGTTTTTTGCTAATGACTATGATGGATTAAAATTTTAAAGATCTAAATTATAATTGGAAATTTAGAGAATATTAGGTTGCCTGTTAGAATGTTCTTTATTTGTTTATTCTTTTCTTAGTTTTAATGATACAAACCATATTGCTACTTGACCTCTAGGATGATAAGAATTTTTTTCTTTATTTATTAAATCTATGTTAGCTAGCCATTTCCTTGGTATTCTATTAGAATATAAAGTCCTAGTTGAATATGGGTTAGAATGATGATATGCAAGTAGATACCATTTGTTAGTGTCAGAAAAGCATGGTTGTTGGACATATAATTGCTTGAGTAACCAAGTTCTAATGTGCACATAAACGTACAATTTGTCAACATAGTAACTAGTTTTCAAAAGAGGTTTTTCCATAACTTTAAAGTTGACATTTTAACTTATGACTTGTAATTTTGATGCTGAAAATGTTGTTGAGGTTAATGTCATAAGGAAATTAGGACCCGATTTTTTAAGTTTCTTTTGACTTATAAATTATCCTTTTGAAAATGTAATCATATTCAAATACCTTTTGTTTTCCTAACAATATTTATGGGTATTTAGAGGTGGTGGAAAGTGGGATGGATCACCGTGGAGCTAGCTTAGGACTAACTTTTTCCTTAATTAAATCAACTCTCACAATTTTGTTTAGTAATGCCCAACGACCAAGTTTTGGATGTTGAACCAAAATATATTGTAGATGTGAATGACCCATCAATTTTTATATTTTACAATCATTTAAACTACTTGTATAATTATAGCTAAATAATTGGTGAAAGCTTAATTTCTATAATTTTGGATCCTATAATGGTTTTATGTCAAATAATTTTTTATTATGATGTTATTTCAATGTAATGCATCACATGGAATGCTATTTGAGTTATATTCCCTTTTTATTTTAGATAATTTTTTAAATAAAGTTTACAAGTTGCAAAATTTTCATTTTTATCTATTTACATACTTTTTTTTTTCTAACTACTATAGTGTACAAATTACATCTAAATGGAACATGCTTTGATATTGAGGGTTCATAATATCAATTTTTGTTAAACATGTTTACAATGGTTCAATATGGAGGTATAGGCTATTTTATAGTAGGAAGTCCATATTAGAACTTAAGTTAAAATATGTTGATGTAGATATAAGTATTTTTGAAAAAGTTGACTTTGATTATATCAGCTTTAGGCAAATATGTGAGATGAGAAAGGATTTAAGCTACCTTCAAGTTGATGAGGCATATCGTAAGTTGTTAAGTTCCAAATCTAGTGAATTGTTGAGAGTCATTGAATTAAACAAAAGTTATATTAGACTTATAAATCTTATAAAATTCTTGAAATGTTTGATTTATATTCAACTTATAAGTTAGACACATCAATCCCTACACCTAACATATGACTTAAACTAGAAGAGAGGAGCTTATTATGAAGGATGAAGATAATCGTGGTGAAGAAAAATTTAGTAATATTAAAGTGGAGTTATGCTAATGATTTTGTTGTTACAGATGCGAAAGGCATCTAATGACTAGGGTGAAAAACATATTAGTGACAAGTTGATGAACACGTGTGACCAAATTGATGAACCTATTGTTTATTAAGTTGATGGACATATGTGTGACAAACATGAACGTGTTAGTGATTAAAGTGATGAATAAGTTGGTGACATGGTTGATGAACATGTACAAGGTAATTTTCAAGTAGACATTTTAGAGGATCATTATCTAGTTAAAATTAAATGAACTGATTCTAATGGTTTTATGAGTAAATTATAATAAAAATTTTAAACTTTATTCAATTTTATGATACTAAACAAAATTACTAAAAAAGCAATTAAATGCTTATATTTTTAATTTGTAGCAATAGTAACTATTTAATCCTATGGAACACATCATATCAATACAACCATTTAATAAGTGACTGACACGTAAATGCTAATGGCCACATCAGATGATTGCATTAAAAATAAAGAAAAATAATGTTATTTTGTAACCTTGTAGAGAAATTTAGCCTTCATTCTTTGTATGTATATGTAATCCTAAGTCACCACAATCACGATGCAATCGCTACCACAACCACACCATAATCACCACCGTGCCACAACCACCATTCAAGCATGACTACCATCACTTTTTTGTAATTGTCACAACAACATCCTTTTCTGTGTCTTTTTAAATTTTCAAGTACTATTAAATGAAGATGTTACACCAATGAATTTTCCCTTCAATAGTGTTTCAACATCATTAATCTTAATGTTGAGCTTTATATATATTCAATTAATTATTAAATAGTACACAAATTAAGATTTATTTTAATGCATTTTTTATAGGAACCTCTCTCCATTTTGTTTATTATAGAAAAGAATGGAAGGAATAATGTTACTGTAGTGCCCCCTTACCACAGGGTACACATTGGGACGCTCGGAAGTCATTCCGGCACATATCCTATGATAAGGAAGAGCTACGTTCGATCACTACATTCACTATCTATGGCATCATATTATTATTCACTTGTAAAGCATCATAAGAAAATCACAATATTTTTAAAACCAACTTTTTCCTCATTTCATTTCACAAAATCGAAGTCTACTTTGTGCCTTTCAACATTTTCCATATGTACATCATCAAAAACCTAATACAAGAGTACTACATGAAAGAGGAAAATATAATAAATCTAGCTAAGAAATCCAAAATCCCAGCTGACCGACTTTGAGCCATGACTTCTCTTGTCAAATCACAATCTACACGGCAGTAGAGCCTCTTAGTAACTAGAGCCGTCTCTCGGTCCTGAAAAGACAACGTTGCAATTTTGATGAGTTTTGCGAACTCAGTGAGGTTACCATCATCGATGGTTCACTCAATTCATGCAACACATCAAGTCATATAACAATTATTTCACATTTTTGCACTTTGCACGAGTAACACATTTCCACTTACGCATAAACAATTTTGGCATTTCAATCAACCAAACATATCTAACAAGATGCCTATGAAATGCTTATGAGACACTTTTCTAATTATTACGTTGTTATGACCGAGTGCCTGAACTGTCTCATATAAGGCTCATTAAACGTTGAGCCTAAGGCTCTGAATCACTTGGGAGCTCGAGGCTTAGTATCACTCGTTGAGCTTTAAGCTCTAATCAGTAGCGACTCTGGTCACAACTGCCATTATCTGATTATGCATTCATGAATGGAATGCATATACCACAATCAATCACAATATAAAGCACTTAGGTCCCACATTCACATTCAAGTAGCACTTCAATATCTCAATCCACATTACACAATTATCGGACCTTCTTTCCGGAATTCACAATTAAACACATTCAATTATCATTCAACACATGAATTAGGCAAATAAGTAATTAAGTGAGACCATCTAGGTTACTCACAAGTTTCTCCCAAAGCTAACGTCTAGAAGATCTAGCAACGTCTGGAGGTTGACGTTCCAATTGCTCCTCTATAACAAATAATACACACAATATCACAATTTGCACACTCATAAGTATTATATAATGCACATGTATGAAATGAATTGTGCACAATGCATGTTCATGATAATCCCGAAAAATTTTCATCATAAAATCGATCTCATATCAAACTCATCTAAGTATAATTTATACTTAGGTTTATACCTCACTAGAACCATTGAAATCACAATTCATTATTCATTGGCTTACTTTCAGATTTTCCAAAACACCCCTTTTGGGTCTACTGTTCACCTTCAATCAGAAGGTGAAAATGAGATAATTAGATCAAACTTTCTTCTAAGCCAGTGTTCCTACATCTTTTATCTTTTCATTGATACCAAAATCACTCAATTTGGTTCAGTGAATCAAAAGATTACCTCAAACATTTTTGGGTTGTTCATATTCAAAGACAGTGTACTATGCCCAACTTCTATTCAGAGATTAAACATCTTAGAGGCTGAATTATTTTCCAATTGCTTCATATCATTTGTAGCCCCATGCCTCTAGTTTATATCAAAGCAAAAATCATCTTATTTGGACCTCTACTAATCCAGAAAACATCAAAATACTGAAATATGTTTAGTAGGATAACACCAGTTCATAACACTCACTGAACCCGTCCCACTTTTTTCACTCAATATTTCTCCATTCATTTCAAATAGCTGTGATTTTTGGTGGAGATGTAGATCAATGTCTTACGAATCCAATAGTTCAAGAATCAAGTCATTTGGAAGTCTAGAGAAGAAGTTATGGTCAAAAGAATCCAACATGTTCATATCTTTACTCACATTGTACATGCCTTGGTGCAAATGTCATAACTCTCACTAAAGGTGTCGGATTGACTTTGTTTTTAGACCAATAGAAAGAGGACTTCAATATCTATAACTTTAATGAAGATCTCGAAGGCCAATTCTATCGTCTGACTTCTGTATCGTCTCATTTTTGCTTCATTTTACTTTCACTTCATCTTACTTTTTCGTCTTACAACTTCGTCTTACTTTTTCATCTTACAACTTCGTCTTACTTTTTTGTCTTACAACTTCGTCTTACTTTTTCGTCTTACAATTTCATCTTACTTTTTCGCCAGAACGTCTCCACTTATAAAGATCATAATTTTTAGCTTAGATATCCAAAATTTTCATACTAATTTGTCCCTAAAGTCTGAAAACGAATTTTCCATTCATACACCAGCGTACTGCACCCAATTCTTATCTTCATGACAACTTTTGAGATTCTTAGAGACAGAATACAATGACCAACTTCTGGTTTTCGCTTAAAGTAGAGAGAGAGAATTTGAAGAAGGAACTTAGACAAGACTCAACCTGTCAACTCTTAAAGAACCATATCCTATTTCTAGCAAAAGTACTAAGAGCCTAAGTGACACTTGTCATTTTCCTATGGTCTAAGCTCTAACCAAGTTCCTTTAGAACCAAACTCATTAATTCCCATCTTTACAAACCAATTATCTCCAAATATCTTTTGATTTCTTGTTCCCTAGTATACATACATACATATATATATATATACATATATATATACATATATATATACATATATACATATATATATACTCCATAGGTAACTCTTAAATTCACCAACATTCCCAAATGCGACATTTCACTAATCACTAATATTTCTAATGTAAAAACCATTCATAGTTATCAAAAATTCACAAATCAATCCAATTATACTCGGAATTATTCATGAATGCATGTACAATTATTTTCATGCGCTTACTGAAGCTCCTGCCATAACTGCCCTGACTCTCACTAGGCCTCTTTCCTCTGGCCTCTTGTCCAGTTTCTGCTTGTTTCTCCTTTATCAGCTATTCAATTCTAATTGAGGCAGCTCTCAACTCAGTGAAAGTGCCCATATCTGATCTCTCCAACCTTGTTCTGATCTTCATATTAAGCCCATTCTCAAACCTCCTGCACTTGTCTTCTTTTGTAGGGATCACAGCAATAGCATAACCCATCAATTCATTCAATCGGACCTCATACTCAGCCACTGACATCCTACTTTGCTTCAATTCCAAGAACTCCTGCATCTTCATGTCCAAGTGGATCTTGGGCATGTAGTTATCTCTAAAGACCCTCAAAAAGTCTTCCCACTTCAATTGATAAGGTCTGGTAGTACTGCCCGGAATAGTCTTCCACCATTGGTAAGCTGGGCCCTGCAGTAATGATACTGCATAATCAAACCTCTCATCAAGCTCACAGTCCATCTGATCGAATACTCTCTCTGTCCTCTCTAACCATCCCTCGACCTCAGCAGGGTCTGTGCTGCCATAGAAGTCCACAGCTCCCTACTTCCATAGCCTATCATACCTCCTCTCCCTTCTCTCGAGAACTCTAAGAGGCAACCCCTTAAATCGAGGTATCGAGGACTCCCTACTGGCTCCTACAGATCCTTGGTTAGCTGGTTGATCAATCTGATCACCTAGAGCGGATGACCTATAACAAATAATAACTTCAATCATTATCTGCATTTTTCACGATATTTCAGGCTTAACATTCCTATATGTCCCAACAGATACCAAATCATGCTTTGATACCACCTAAATGTAGCACCTAGGGGTGTTCAAGAAAATCCACGAACTTGTAAACCGGACCTGAACCGCATGAACTAAACCTGTAAATAAGGTTAACTAAACCTGTAAACAAGCAAGTAATATTAATTCTTAAAAATATATAATATAGTTGTTAATAAATAATAAGCATATAATAATATTGTCTTGTACAAATACAAACATA
>JANZLC010000022.1:0-29059 GCA_026413385.1 Erythroxylum gracilipes
CTCTTCTATTTCTCCCTCTTTCTATTTTCTTTTCTTTCTTTTCTAATTTCTAATTACACAAGGACCCTTATGCCCTCTCACGTAAGCCTTAAACCTCTAAAACCTAAGTGGTCTACCCAAAATACCCTTGGTTCATTTAATCACATTAATCCTACTTTAGGCCAATCAAACTTAAAAAATTATAAACCTTAGCAACATTCAATTCCAATTTAACTGATCTAATACGACTTCAAAATAAAAAAAATCATGCATCAAAAAAATTAAACTGGTTTGGGGTCCAACATAAGGTGTTTTTTAAAACATTCTTATTTTATTAGTTGTTTATTGATATTGTTATTGTTATTATTGTCATTATTATTATTTATTTTCTCCTATTCTTATGAGTCATTTGGAAACAACTTCTCTATTAGTTAAGGGTAAGAATGCGTATTACTGAACCATCCCAGATTTCAGGTATCAGTGGAATTTCTACTAATTGTTGTTGTTCTTTAATGAATTTTTAATATTTTAATAATAATAATTTAAAATAAAAATGTACAAAAAAATATAACTTTTACTGTTAAAGAGTAAATCGTTATATAACCCTAATTAATTAAGAGCATTTATTAGTTGAAATAAAAAGGTTTACATAGGTTAAAGAGTCGACCGTTACATGATATTATACTCCTAAGAGTCCCATACGATTCATGTTTAGGTTATTGATATGAATTTTCAAATTTTCACCAACTACATGTTATAGTCATATTAATATTTGAATTCTCAATTCCCAAAAAAGCAATGAGAGAATCGTAGCATAATAAGCGCGTGAGGGAGGAAACCGTACTCCGACCTAAACCTTAAAAATCAAAGGGATTATTGATCTGTCCAATCTGTAATCATCTCCAATATTCCCTCCGAATTGTCCAAATATTCCTGGCCAAGCCCAGCTGTCGAGCCCACCCGCGCGTGGAAACCCACGGAAAACAATAAAAATTAATAAAAACATGCCATATTCCTCGGCGTCAACATGTGTTCCTGTCACGTGACTTACGGACGTGACCTTGTCTAGGTCCATATGGTCTCTTCTCTTGATCTTCTCGTGTCCTCCGTCTAAATTGATGCAATCCTCCGTTTTATTAATACCATTAATTGCTCGCAACCCTATGATGTCTCCCTTTCTTTTAGAATAACAACAAGAAGATGACTCTTATGTGTTTGATCTTTTGTTAATAGTTTTGGAAGCCATGGTCAGCGCCTGATGCGCTCTAGATTCTCCGGGAAAATAGAAAACTTTTGCCTTTGTTATTAGTTTATCTGCTTGATTGGATTATCGTGGGATTTGCTTGTAATGTGGAGTATGTAATCAGCATGTCTCCTTGTGGTGTTGTTAATTGCAGTTTGACCCTGCCTATACTCCATAGTCCATATTCCTTCCTTCTTGTCTCGTGAGCACCAACTTGTATTGCTTTAACATTTGTATTCTTAATTCGTATCAACCACAAACTGTTTGGAATTTCAAATTAAAAACTTAATTCATTTAAAATTTTATTAAATCCCTTAAAATTTAATTAATTATAAATTTAATAAATTTATAAATTATAATTAAAATTAAAATACCCTTTACTTCAGACAATTTATAACACGCACCTTATTTAATTAAAGGACTAAAGAATTGCTAAAATACAATTTACAAACTCTTTTTTCTTTAATAAAAATTACAAAAAACGTGTTTACATATTGTTTAATGATTCATCACTTATATTTCAGGTAAGTGAACCAAAAAAGATTGTTATTATATGTGAAAATCAAATAAGATTTGGTAAGGGAATGACCTTTGTTACAGACATATATTATTGCGCATCGTAATTTTCTAGCCAGAATTTTGTGCTTTACATGTACTGATTTGTTAGCTTTATATAATGAATATGGCTCAAATCAGTTTCAAAGTTGAATTCCGTATCTTCGGACAAAATAGTAACACAACAATTCCTGAAGTGAGAGATGTTTAAAAAAGTTCCTGTCCTTTATAGGTGCCCAAGCATTAAAAGTTCTATACGTTGAGTGGCATTAACGACAGTAGGTTTGAGGCAGAAACGGTGACTTGCAAGCCATTGCAACGCCTCATCTTTTTGTCCAAATGTGCAGTTTATGTTTATGTATATTCTGTCTCCTGACAGCCATTAAAATACTGGTGTAGCATTTGGAAGAATATTAGCTTCTTCGTTGTGAATCGTGAGATGAGAATAGAGTCATGTGTTGCTTCGAAATTCGGGTTTTTACCTTCTCCCACTCTCTTTTCGAGTGCACCATACACATATATATATACGTGTATCCAAAGAGATGACAAAAGAGAAAAGGAAGGAATCACCGAAATCTACGCCGTTTAGGCTGACGTGCGTCACCCACGACATTAGATTATAGAAATATAATAGTAGCAGACTTGCGTTGCATGGCTTGTTAACCTACTTTTGGAACTTTTTGCGCTTTTGTTTCATTATACTTTATCGTGTCAATAAGTGTTTAAAGAAGATGCCCTCATTAGAAGGTTGATTTTAGTTATTTCTTACGAGACTTCAAACAGTCAGAGATTGAATCTCTCTTAACAATCATGACTCCTATGATGAAATTGGGGGTCAAAGCCGGGACTGAAGGTTGAAAATGGACTAAAAAGAGTAACTCGACACGAACACATTTTAGAAAAGCGTAACTGAAAGCAACATTTTGCAGTGTAATAAGGAACTGGTGATAGGGTCAGGTGCATCCATCCCCAGGCTGAAGTTGTCAAATGTTGCCAGCAACAACGTTAGCTGTGAAACAAGTCAGTACCTAGCTAGGCCAACCTCAAAATTTCTCTACTTATCTAGCAAAATGTACTTCAAATTTCGAACCTTGGGACTTACAATCTGGATTCTGGACCAGTTTCTCCAGTCTACCGGGTCATTTGCTTCATTAATTTCATTTAGTTTTTGCTTTCCCAATGTTAAGCTCACCAGTCAGCGATCACGTCAGTGTATGTACTCGGCCGTGACATGAAGAAAGTTATTGCATGAATAAGTTAGAGACAAATATGAAGACGTTGCGAAAGAGAGAAGCAAACGATAGAGACAAAAGTTATTGAAATTTGATGGGTAAAAACTAAAAAGTGGATCTATTATTATTTCACTTATTTTTAAATATATTTATTATTTTAAAGTACTTTAAAATACCAAAAAGATACTTTACCGAGTTTTTAACTACTAAATCCTTGATAATATTTGTATGACCCTTTTTATTTGAATTTAATAGTGAGTTATTAAAATAAGTAAATGGAAATTAACTAAAATATCTATTTTTAAATATTTACAATATTGAAAATATTTTAAATAAAAAAGAAAAAATTTAAAATGTGTAAAATGATAAAAGATATTTTTATCTTTTACCCAATATGATAAATGTTATTAGGGTATGAACTATGAAGGATATTTACTTTACGCCTTTGGAGGTGAGAGAGAGAGAACAGGAGGGTGTTCAGTGTTGTGTGAGTTGTACCTCTACCGTTGACTGCAACACAGTTGAAACTTGAAAGTGAAATCTCGTTGATAAGATGTATACAACAGGCACATTTTACATTCCATACGTAATTGACAATATTGGAATAAGCCCCTCTTCTCTACCGAGTAGAGTGAACTGAGGTGATTGATAGCTGCCTAACTCCTACTGCCATTAATACCCGACCTGTCCTCTACAGTCTACAGACATCTCCCTCCATCCCCCCTCTGGCTCGTCTACTACGAGACTAAAAGATCAGTTTCTTGGAATTTGAATAAAGATTTTTTTAAATGTACTGTCCTGAAAAGAGTGAACTTTGACAGGCCAGCTTGTTGTCTAAGAGCACTCGGTATGTTTGGTGATGCGCTAGGTTTTTCACTTGTTACCGAAGAAGGTACGGGTTTGGGCTTTCTGGCTCATAACTCATAAGTTCAACCACCCTCTTGATCAGTTTCTGACCACAGATTGGCACAGAAATATAATGTTAAAGACCCCACTTGCAGGTACATTATATCATGTGCCTGCATGAATCAGTTCATGTTGGTGGTGATTTTTGATTGACCACTGAAACGTGAGACCGATTAGATCTGTACCATTTTAAAGTTCACCCACCAAGATAAGCAAGCTGACGCTAACACTTTATTAACTGGGACATGCAAGCCGCGCTTTACCGCCGGACCTTGCGCTGGTTAATTTGCTTTGAGTTTGCTTTTCTTCTGTATTTAAAAAAAAGAAAGAAAGAAAGAAAGAAAGTACCGGTCACCAACCTCTACTTGTTAGGAATGAAACCTCCACTAGTTGTATTCAAGTTGGTGTTAGTAATGAAACCTCCACTAGTTGTATTCAAGTTGGAGATGGATCTTCTGTCTTATATTATGGTGTTTTATTCTGTTTTATAAATTTCAGTCGTTTATTTATGCGGATTATGTATGAACCTATATAAATAAATGACTGAGATTTACGGGACAGAATAAGGTATCATAATATTAGACAAAGGATCCGAACTTTTCAAGTTGCCCCAAAACTTACTCATGTCACGCATAAGTCTAAGATATTGATGATTTTAAATTAAATGATAAATTTGACTTAATTAATGAATAGTAAACAATTTTTTAAAATACAAAGGAATACATTGTATAATTGATATCCTGCCCTATTCTTCGTAAATCGAAAATTCTTCGTAAATCTAAATTCTAATTAAATAATATATTTGAATTAATTAATGAATAGTACAACGGTATTTAAACTTTTCAATATGAAAATTTGGAGAAGTTTTTAAAAGTCCTCAATCGAATCCAGACCTTCTATATGCTTTCTATGGCTTTTCCATTTGGCAGATTCTGTAATTGTAACATCCTTGTATATGTACCTGTTAGTTTAATGTTCAAAATGGCTTCCGAACTCAAGTTTGCTGGGTATGCAAAGGAACCTATCTCAATCACATGTATCATCGCTTGGATTTATCTATCTTTTCGGCTTCGTAACAATTCCTATTTCCTTTTTATGTTTGGAGAAGGTGACTTTATTTAAACATTCTCGTGAGTCTGTCGTGTGGACCACTAATGTAGATTTTTTTAAAAAAAATTCTGTCCAAAGGTTTACATATTGCCTCTCGTCTCTACCTTGTTTTGACTCTTTCAAAATATCTGCTAGAAAAAAATGCCTTTTTGGGTTGTCCATTTTATCTTAAACTAAATATGAAAATATTAAAAAATTTATAAGTAATAAGAGTTAATTATCTAAATGACTAGTTTTAGTTATGTTAACAATAATTAACTTAAGCTTAATTATTCTTAGTGAATCTTATACTTTGCTCATATTAAAAAATCTAATATAGTATCAGAGTCGACGGTTTAGTAAGAGACGAGTATGGAGATGATAGCCGAATTTTATGGTTGATTCCCTACGAAAAAGGGCAAAAATATTCCTAATAGGCCCAGACCAATAATGTAGAAGGATTCTTGGTGATGCTATATACTCGAGTTGTTAGTAAAAAGACTTTCACTTAAGAGAGAGTCTAAGCTCAATGTAAAAGTTTATATTTGAAGGGGAAATTATTAGGATATGTAAGTATAAGTGAGAATCTCACGTTAAAGAGCGAAGTTAATAAAAGACAAGTTAAAGCGTGGAACATATTAAAAAAATATCTCTTCACATCCAACATTTCAAACTCCTCGTAAATAGCAAATGGAACAAAGCTATACCTAAATGTCAGCATCAACAATATAAATCCCCTCGCATTTCACTTTCATAGGAGGGAATAAGCCGCTTCTTTGGCGCTTTAGTATAATGTCTAGAACTTGATACTAAGCTCGTTTGACAGATTTCATTACGGTTTTTGTTTATGTCGTTAGCAACATTTGCCGACACGAAATGACTCTGACAATGATGTTTATATATGAGTATTCGGAATGGTTGCATTTTCTGTTTGGAAATAGTTTCTGTCTCCAGCTAGCTAGAAGGCCTTGTCCTGTAATGCACAAGTTAAAAAGGAAAAGATAATCTTGTTTGAAGAAGAGGGTGTATATACTTGTATTGATTACGGAAGCTAGTTCTTGTAACGACTACTTGAAAGATCTCTCAATGCAGATGAATATCCTTCTAGATAAGTGTTAGTGCAACGGAAGGATTTGTTTATTGTTGCTATTCAGAGACGAAGTGAAGATAAAAACAACCATACAAGTCCAGATAGGAAAATGGAATCGCATGAGCACTCTCTATACCTCCAAACATTTCACGATTCCCATGTGTAGCCTGCAAATGGCATTAAAAAAAAAAAAACATAGCCTAAGAGTACAATAATAGAAAACCATGCGAGTCGAGGAGAAGGGATAATGGCAAGAGATAAAAATTGATCCAATCATGCATAAAAAATTAATTGGAAGATAAAGACATTCTTGGAACCTGCCTGCTGCATGCTTTCGATTTCAAATCCATAAATTTTTGCTGCATGCTTTGATTTTAAATCCATAAATAATTGAATGTGGCATATAGGTGAAAAGGATGGTGATCAATTTTTTAAAATTATATTGGACTCATTATAATTTTACGATTTTTTATTTATTCCTTATATTTAAAATTGTTATGTATGAAAGCGAGCCTTGGAACAATCGGTAAAGTTATTCCTTTATCACAAGTTTGAGTCACAAAAATAAACTCTTTGTAAAATGCATAAGGAACATTGTGTATAATTGATGATCTTCTCTCAACCCTCGCAAAGCGAGAAGCTAGCCTTAAAATTGTTATGTACTAGTTATATTAAAATTATAAAAGTTTGAGGTAACATTATTTTAAAGTTATGATTAATTCATAAATTACAGAATATGATAAAGAAGATCACGTCACAATTATTATAAATTTGGAGAAATATTACAAAAGTTTTCAGTAAAATTAACTTTTCATTATAGCCTTGCTTGCAATTTTTAGGTTCGATCTACATATTAACCATATTACTAAGTATAATAAAGAACATCACATCTTATATAAAATTTTAATACATTGAAGTCTGAGTATTTTTTTTTACACAAGTTACTTTTAATATGTATTCACATCTCGTAATACTATTTCAACATTCAGCTACATGCTTCTCAAATATCTACACTAAACACAACAAAGATTAGCATCTGCTTGTTCCCGTAGGAACAACTAAACGTAGAGAAACTATACATTCCAAAGACATGGGGGTGGTTTTGCTCAAAACTGTATTAAAAATGTCTAAAGCTAAATCTAGCCCAGCATGTATGGATTCTTTGTACAAATTCCGCTCCAACGACCAATGATAAGCCCAGCGGCCCCCGAGAACAAGCCGAGTCTTCTCGCCGATTTAAGATCGAGACGTTATTAGTCAACTCTTAGCTTTTAAGGTTGCAGGTATTTAATTAAGCAAGACATTTTCGTTGGTTACAGAAAACAAAATAAGGAAATAATAGAAGCAATTCGTTATAATATAGATTGAGTAGTTCGAGACTAGAAGCATTAAGCATATGTGCAATCCAATAAAGGAAGCTGCATAGAATTGCTTGCGTGTTACGTCTGGTTGGTAATTTAGGTCCTACCCGATTCGAATGAGCCTGACTCACAACATGTTTTGTTTAATGGTTGAATAATAAATTTATTAAAATAATATTATTTTATTTGACACTCAATTCTAAATTAAAAAATTAAAATTAAGGTCAAACCGAATCTCGTTTGTTTCCATTTCTAATATTATAGTATCAAATAAATTCTCAATTTAATAAAATTGCAAAATAAAAATGTTATTATCATCTCTAGTGTTATAACATTAAATAGATTCTTAATCGTGTCTACCAATCCTAGTTATAAAAGACACTATAATTCACTTATTTATTTACATTAAGATTTATAATTGTCAATTGCATCAAATTCCGTTGAAAAACAACTTAGAGAGAAAAGCCAATCAATCTATATAATTCGACTGATTCGTCTGTAAAAATATTAACATAGAATATGAAATTAATATATATTTTATTTTGAGTTCAATCATGTTAATTATCCACTGTTATTAACTGATTAAATTAACAAAATTTGAAAATTATTTTCAAAGTGTTATTCCACTTAGCCTAAGAATTTCCAAATCAATACTAATTGAGAATAATGGAACATTCTTCCTAATTACTTTAGGATGATTAATCTTGTATTGATGACTCAACTAATTTTATATAATTTATGTTATATCTAATGGCTACCAACTGAGGTATCATTAATTATAACATTTTATAAGTAGTATCAAAATATAACACTTTCTATCTAAAATAACCTTGGAGATCTCAAGTCAAATAATTACTTATACAATCATTACAATGAGAATTTTTATAGATATATAAGTTATGTTCTAAATGGATTTTCATGTAAGTTCAATTCAGTAAACTTATTCTCTAACATGCATTAACACATTTGTTTATCTTCATTCTGTAATATATGAGATTGATTACTGCTTTCATAAGGAAAAACATAACATGTTAGTCTTTTTTTTAAGTTCTTTTAATATCTAGTCTTAATAGAGTAATAACGAGAAACAATTTATGAATAATAGATACATACAATATTAATCTCATGGTTATAATCTCGTCATAATTTTATTTGTAATATAAATTTATCCTATATACTCTATCATATACATCTAAATTGTGTAATATAAAAAATATCTTCAAATTATTTTGTTACTAAAATATATCCAACTAATTAGCTGTAAGCATAAATTAATATTTTGTTGTGCTTATGCAACTTGTTAGTCTCAGCAGTGTTTCTTTCTGATGCTTCAGTATATAAACTCCTGAACTGAGTGTAAACGTGCACGAAAAGTAAAAATAAAAACCAAATGCGAACATCATCAACTACTCTGAACTACATTGATGGAAGTCCGGTCAACTGAATTTTCAAGTTTCAGTATATTGTCTTCTGAAAGCTCGAGAAAGAGGAATTCCATCTGCTTCTCAGATTAACATAAACTCCATATGGTATTTATCCTTTTCCTTCTAATGACATACCATATGATAATGTCACTGGACAACAAACTAGTTCCTTTTTTTTTTTTTAAACTTCCTCATAAGAAACAGGTAGCCAGCACCTGTTAATGGATTCCAAAAGTTAGGTAGGCTTCTGACATTTACATTGATAGATGGAGAACAAAATTTGCAGATTTGACCGACCCAAGAACATTTACCAACTGATGTTTTAAAGGGCTCTAAAACCAACAATACTAATTTCCAATCTCCACCCTAGCACTCCTTGTTAAGTTGGAGGATTCGTTTGTGTACAATCTTTACAGCTACTTTTACAATTCATCCCCACCCTCACATGATTGCTTGACCAGCATACTCTAAGCTGCATGTGCATGATAGGTAAATCATAGGATGTGCTCTTCTCTGGTGCAAAATGATATTCCATAACGTCGCTGTCAAGAACTGATGAGTGAGTGGGGTTGAATAGTAACAAAACCGAGCGGACACCATGCACCAAACTACATAGGATGTCTCTGCTTCAATCGTTATCTTCCATCCGTTTAACATGTGTGCAACTTCAAACTTCAATCCCACATGCACTAACATAAATAGATAAACATATACAATAAAGGAATGCACATAAAAACAATGGTAAGTCTCAGGATGAAGACATCTGTTTGTTCGGAGATTATCAGTAACTCATAAAACTTTTTAACTCGGTTTTCACTAAATAGTTAACCGGAATTACTTCGATCAAAATAAACCAATGCCATCCAAGAACTTTTGAAGTACTACGTGAAAACACATTGAGGTCCTTCCAATTTGTCAGCAATTGAAAACTTGCAACAAATCCAAATGAATTTGGATTACGATTGCACTAAGTTTTTTTCACATGTTAAAGATGATTCTAGCTACAATCACAACTCCGACTTGTAACTAAAGTTTGTAAAGGATCTGGAAGGAACCTTCAATCATGAAAGTTAATGAAGCAAAACGAATCAGAAGTTATGCAGGAAGCAAACAAGTAGTTCACAGGAGACATCAGCCCAAGTGAGATAAAGCAAAATAAAGCTCACCAGCATATATACCGACTGCATGTTGAGCACTTCTGCAAGCTTCACATGGGAGGATAATTGATGGAAAATCCACCAACTGGTAAGTCAGCAGATGCTGATCTCAGAGATTGATCACCGAATGACTTTCGTCCAGCCCCAGATATATGCACACACATTTCATACTTGCTAACAAGTTCAAACATGCAGATATCCCCAATCTGTAGACCATTATCGCGAGCAAATGCCATCCAACCTCCGCAGAAAGTATGTACAGCTCTACCTTTGGAGTCTGGGACTGAATTAACAGTCCAACAATCCCCTTCGAAATTGCGGAGTAGAATCTCTGTTTTGAGGTTGGGAAGATATGCTGTAGAAAATTGGTGAGGAATTTTCTGCAAAATGGTAAGTAGTCAGTCGTAAGTAAAAGCAGACTACCACAGTTCAAAGATCAATCACAAAGTTCTGCACGTGCATTATAATGTTGAGGAATTCTAACAACCCTTGAGGAATTGAAGTTATGCCATTGAAGACAAGAAACATTAGTTATACATCCAGAAAGATAAGCCCAAATTGGTAATAACACAATGTGCTCGTTTTTGCCAATATTGTCTACAAATTCTGAATCCATTTTCTCTAAGCTGTAGGTCAGTAATTGTGATCCCCTAGCATTTGAAAATTCAACCCAAGACATTACTGAAGGAGCAATAGTGCAATCAAATTGTTTAATCATGCAACTGCAACTCCTACATTAATCATTAGTCAAAAAGAAAATAATTAAAATAAAAAGGAAATAGGATATTCACTCACTAAAGTGTATGAACCACTGACATTGAACTTCCTCATGATTCTAACAAAATTGGGAAAACCCGAGGTAAAAGATTTGGCTGCTTTTGCTTCATCAAGTGCCAACAACATCCTCAGACCAGTCCCCATTTCTGCATTGCATTGAATCTCAATTAATGTTCCATGATTCACCTTATATATCATACAGAAAGAACTATATAAATGGATCAAAGGGACTTAAAACAGCAGAGGTTTTCCTTAAGACTCAAAATAAGGGTTTATATTCAACACGGTGCAAATTCTGTGAAGATAGTAAAAGATATGACTAAATGCAAAATAAAGTAAACAAGTATACTCAAAAATCCAAAATTTCAAGTAGATCCATTTAAACATAGCTTATATTGACATTCAGTTTGTCATTGATCTTTAAACACAAAACCAAGACAAAAAGGATGAAATCTTACCGTGCTTATTGTTGCCACTTATTGACTGTGGACCGAGCACAAAGCTGGCACAACCTTTCAGGCCATTGTCGTACTTTTTGGTGTGAATTGCTTGGTTTTTCCTTGTCCTTTTCTTATCACATATCTCTACTTTCTTGATGATTTTGGAATGGACATCTAGAGCATGCCTTCTTGATTTCTTTGAAGAAGTTTCACCTTTAGGTGATGTATTAACAGCTCCAGTATTCATCCCATTAGAAAAAGCTTTTCCACTTTGGTTTTCTGGACAATCCTTTCCAACTCGAAGAATAAAAACGCGCATTTCAAGTTTACAAACAAGTTCAAAGATACAAATGTCTCCCACCTTGATGTCATTATTACGGACAAATGTCATCCATCCACCACACAAAGTATGACTTGTATGCACTCTCGTAGTTGGTACAGAATTCACAGTCCAAGAAGCTCCTTTGACAGTGTGAAGGACAATTTCAGTTCTGCAATTTGGAAGATGTGCCATTGAGAACTTGTATGGTATATTCTGCACAATAGACAGTGAGCCTGATAGACCATATAACCAGATAACCAAAGGGGGGAAAAAAATCTTTTCAATTAACAAATGGTTAAGAAACAGTCTAGGAATCCAAGAAAACGTCACAAGGACAATCGCAAGGGAAGACCAATCACATCAACACTAAATGATTGAAGTCCTCTAGTTAAACTGCATAACAGAGAGATAGATAACTAACTTACCAAAGTATATGAACCACTGATGTTGAACTTTTTCATGATCCTCACAAAGTAAGGATAGCATGAGATAAAGGATTCGGCAACTTTTTTCTCACGTTCTGAAAAAGTTGACATTGGGCCTCTTTCAGGCAGATTCAACTCATCTTCTTTTCCAATTCTTCTCCATGTGGCTGCCTCTGATTCAAAATCTAAGCACATGTCATCTAGGATAAAGACGGTGATTCCATACAGTTATATTTAATATGTATATAAGTACAAACATTTCTGAACTAATGGCAGGAAGATATGTTTCAGTTAATAGTACAAAAAATATATTATACCCTTTTGATTGGATAAAATTCCATCAACGGATGTAATTATGCCTAACCTACAGCCTAATGTGTAAAGATGAAAGAGGGAAATAAAAAAGAGATCCATAAATTTTGTAAGGGAAGAAATGAAAAGCACAAATCGAAGTGTACTTTCCAACTGGCAAGTAACTGAAGATCAAAAAACTACTTGCGGATTGTTGAATTAGCACTCTCTCTTAAAAGGAGAAAACTGCAAATTCTTATCTGTAAAAGCGCTAGAATGATAGTATCTTTCTTACCTGGCTTTCCATGGTCAGAATTCAGTTGAGAGGGCATGGCGGGACTGTTAAGTAAACTGCCATATCGAACAATCTCCTCCGGGTACCTTGCAATAGTAATTGCGTCAGCATGCTGACATGTTTCCTTGGTAGAAACGACTACCCCAGTTCCCTTCTCATTCTCAGCAGAATCTAAAAGAAAGTCAAAGCAGCTTTCCTTAGCTTTCTTGGCACCACATTCAGATATTTCACCTGAAAATACGCCTTCTTCCTCGCTTGCTCTTTTCCGACAAGACTTGCCAAGCTCTTCACTGCATTTAGAATGAAATGCGGACTCTTTCTCACAAGCACTCTGATCAAAAACTTGCACAGTGAAACACAGCCCCCCATCATATCTGAAAACCAAAAGGTCACCACATGCAATAAGATGGTCCCTCACAAACGTTGGCCATCCATGATCAAGGAATACACCATTATCATTCTTCACTAACTGAACAGACCAAACGTTACCGCTGGGACCCACTAAAGAAACAGACCCACTTGTCGTCCCTTCCATATGTTTCATGAAACTCACTGGAATTTTCTGCGCAACAAAAATAACGCCGTCAACAATCAACACACCACAGACGACCATTACATGTCATGACCATTAGTTACTCAGTACTCAATTTACTTTTAGTTACTTTTTTTTACAGTTTCACTCCCAAAAACTCGAACTTGGGAACAAATGCAGAGATAACAACCCACTATACTTCCACTTTAGAACCGTAATTACATTCCACAATCACATAACAAGCAGAACATATCAAAGAAGAAACAAGTTCGAAAAGAAAATAAAAGCAATGAAACAATAACGATGAAAATAATAGGAAATACCAGTCTGGTGGGGGTCATATTAGAGGAGAAAATCTCAAAGAAGCAAGGACGTCGCTTTGCAATAACCATCTCCGGTTGATTCTCCTTTTCAATGTTCTGGAAAACGAAAGAAAGTCGGCAACTTTCTCTGGAATTACATGGAAATTTATGGAATTCGAGAACAAGGACATGTAAATCATAAGCAAATTCTGAGGAACGAAACGGAGAGAAAGATAAGAGAGTGAAGAAGAAAGAAGAAGGGAATTAAGAGGAGCGAGAGAGAGAGAGAGAGAGAGAGGGATGTGTTATTCACGCACAGAAATTAGCGCGTGACATGTATTTGTAACGACGTCGTACTATGTAGTTAAATCATATCCCATCAAATAAGCACTGCCTCCTGTAATAGTTGACTGTTGCAAAAATAATAAAAGCAGCGGTAGTAACTATCCAAAGCCCACGGCTAATGCCTCATTCTACCTATTTAACTTACTTGTAGAGAGAAATCAAGTTTTATCTTTTGAAACAAAAGAAAATGTCTTGCACCCAATGAGCGAGTGCTATCTTCAGACAATTCTTACATTCGATAAACTTATTCTGCTGAATGCTGAACTAATATATATGTTTGTATTGGCAAAACTCTACATGAACCTTAACAAGAGTTGTACAAAAACTACATTCCCAGTTACATCAAGAAGAATGAACAAATTCATATGCTCACATCACAAATATGTCCAGAAAGAGCAGAACATGGATCATTATGCAAAAAATTACACCTTCACATCTTTCCACCTCCTACAATCACAAAGTTGAGTCTCTCACATCTCTTCTTGGACCTTGTGAGTGTCTCTGTATCCACCTTTAACGGATGCAAACCTCTTCATCTATGTTTATGAATCATCATCTTCAACTAATGTTAATTCCCCCTCTTCAACGAAAGAGGGTCCAAGAAACTTAGCAATGAAGGCCCACATCTTATAGACATCTTCAAAATTGGTTAAAAATCCAAGAGATGCAGTAACAACCTCCACGCGATAGAACACATTTTTACTATCTTGGCGGCCATTTGCCATTGGCTTGCACAATGCTGTGTCTTCAAGGTTTAAGTTCCTGGAATGTTGTTTTGGGCTGTCTACCATTCTTACATGGCTAAGAATGCCAATTCCCAAAGAGATTCCATGTTTATCAGCTAACTTCTGTACAACTTCTGGGTGGATTAGTTGCCCTTTAGTGCAGTCCCTGACATTGAAAGCTACAGAAGCACCTCTTTCATATTTTATCTTGGGGCCATATATCTGTACAAGAGATGCTTCCTCGCCATCTGAGGACGGAATGCGAAGTTGAAGTAAGGAGGTGACAAGCCAGTTAGTGAGATATCGGAGTCTGAGAGTAGTTTTGTTGAGTCCCAGCAAGTCGATGTGATCCAGATGTCGGCAAATTATCTCTGGCTCTGTTCTTCCCCATTCTTGTTCGTCGCCGTCACCATCATCGTCACTGTATGATTCGTAATCACCATTGGTAGCTGCAGATACATCCCCCACCTCAAAATGACTTGAATTTTCTCTGTGATTTTCTTCCATGCTAAAGGAAACTCTGTGGCTCATGCCAACAACTCGATCAACCTCTTCCAAACCAAAGTACCTACCTCTTTCTCTCCCACCCAACAGTCTAAACTCACCTTCTGTCTCTCTCCTTATAGCACTCTCCTTTGCTTCTTGGCTAATACTGCATGCTGAAGCACTGTCATATGCATCATGCTTAAGGCGAGAAATCTGGTTGGGACAGAATCCATTTGAAGTCAAGATCGACCTAGGATCTGCCAACTTTGACACATCTCTTATTACAAACTCCTCCTGAATCTCTCCGGCTTGCTTTGAGTCAGCATTTTCCTCTCTATTGTTTAAGATATGCTCTCTTCCAGTGCATATTTCTTCTTCAGGAATTCCCTTTGAATGGTCAGGCTCCTGGGCCACCGATAGCACAGCTGCATCGAAAGATAAAACAGGATCGTTATGTATTCTGTGATTTTTCTCATTTTCATCACATCTGGGACTCTTCATTGATTTTGATGCTGGTTTAGGCAAGAATCGGTTCATGAACCTCTTGCCAGAAATCCATGATGGTGAAAGTGGGGAACCTGTTTTCTGCTTGCTCAATTGCTTACAATTATCAGACGGTAATGGACTGTGACCCAAATCAATCCAGTACGAATTTTCTGATGATTCAGACTCACTGAAAATTGGACTTCTCATGACCTCGCCAACTGAGAAGCTCTCTGCTTCCTCAAAAATGGTGCTTGCCCCATCTCTATCTGAGCTGTTATCATGTTCCATCTCAGTTTCAATAACATCCCTGACCTGGTTGGGAGTGAATACACCTGAAAAGGCAGGCAACTGTGATCCCCCTTGTGTTTCTGGTACAGTTTCTTCATCACAACTGATAGCATTTTCTTCAATTCCAGCCAAAACATCAATACCATCCATAGAATCACCCAAATATTGAGGGAAAACAGGTAGAATCCTAACCATACCAGACCCAGTACGCCCACCCTCATTTTGCAGACTTGCCATTACAGATTTCTTGATCAGAAGGCATCCAAACCCAGTTGGATCAGACCCAAACACTCTATAGAATGATGTGATAATAAAATCTGGGCGGAACAAGGAAAGCCCCAGTGAATCCATATCCTTGGGACCTAATGCCCCAGCATCCAGCAAAACATGCCAATTATTTTGTTGAGCAAGTGCCATCCACTGGTAAGAATACTTGGCCCCAGTTACTCTAGACTGAACAGGAAAAACAAAGAGCCCAACTGCAGAATCTTTCTTTCTCTTCTTCTTATTTGAAATATGTTTCCTCAGCTCCTTAGAACACAGCTTTAGAGTAGGCCATTTATACCAAGCACTGTAGACCTTAGCACCTTTGTCTTTGGCACACTGAGCCATCCAATTGACAGACTGACTCTCGTGATCAAACATGGTCAACAGGTTCTTATTTGAATGGAATGGATATGATTCAGCTAGCAATTTAAACGCAGAGCCTCTACTAACGGTGAAAATAAGACCATATTCATTCTCAGGAATGTTCAAGTGATCCATAATCCTAGTTTTTATATCGTGTTCTGCAGTACCCTTCTCGGCACCTCCATAAAGAGCATGATTACTCAAGTTCGCAGTAATTTCATGCAAGGTAAATGCAGAAGACTCCCAGTATTGTTGAGTTTGAAGATTAGAAAACAACCCAAAGCCACAGTAATCAAGACATACCTTGGATGAAGAATCAGACAGATGTCCATACTCATCAACTCTCAAATGATCAATCCTTTCTGTTGATTGAAATTTCGGGTACATTGTCAGAAACTTGGTGAAGGCATCGTAGAGTTGTGGAATCGACTCCTCAGAGATAAAACTTTTCTCTGCAGCCATAGCTGTGGCACGCAAGAACTCTTTCTGGGCATGAAGCCGAGCAAGTGAACGTGATCTACCAATAACTGTTCGCTCCTGACTCGCAGATGTGTCTGCATCAATATCTTGAGATTTTGCGAGAGACCCATCTTCAGAAGCTGCCTCAAGGGCCTCTTTAAGTTTGTTTTCTTGCAATCGACGAAGCACAGTCAAGCCAGAACCAGAACGAGAACCAGAGCCACCTCTCCTTTTGCTCTTCTTGTCCACTAACAGAGCCGCACAATGGATAATTGGTTTCCATAGTGAAAGATGCATGAATGCAACCTCTCTCGCTCTCTCTTAGACCAATCCCAGTGTTACCCTCCAAGTACAAAAATCAGTAGAGACCCGAATGAAAGAAAAGAGGAGTCTTTGAAACTCAAAGTTGTCAGCTTGGCAAAGAAACTGACATTCTAGACTTTGGCACTTTATACCTAAGAAATATTCAAAAATATCAGAAACAAGATATATTCTTTTCGTTGGGGCTACACAGAACTTTTTCGAGATCAACAGGATTGGTCATAAAGAAGAGGAAAGGTAAAGAAAACCCATCTGGTAAGAATCAAACCTTTGACGCTGATCAGAAAACCGTAGCTTTATCGTCGCTTTAAGGGCCCATAATTTGCGGGTTCCAATTCAAATTCAACACCACCACCACATTGAAACGCCGTCCGATTTTAAGGAGAATTCAGACACGAACCCCACAAAAGAAACAAAACCCAGATTCAAAGTCATCTCCAGAAACCGAATTCCACGTTACAAAAGCCAACTTCCCCTGAATCCTCACTCCTAGTAAACAAGCTAGCTAAAGATACTAAACAGTACAACCTATCAACAAAGCTACCAACAAGGTACGAGAAACCTAGACGCAGAGCTAGAAGAGGACCAACAAAACGCTGACTGACCCTCTAACCACCACTCTTCAATTCCTCTGCTTTTTTTTTTCTTTTTCCTCCTAGTTTCCTCTATTCCTCTCCTTCGTTATGTGTCAACAGAGACAAAGTTAAAAGGCAAAGCTCAAAACTTTTTGAAGACCACCAATTCTGCATTTACTACAGCAGTTAATGTAGACATGTATGCATTAAATGCGACTGCTTTCTCTTCCTTTCCCCCACCATTATTAAATCTTCGTTTCGCTGCAATGCCCAACATACCCCTCTCCTTTTACTTTCTCCACGAACCCTGTCTTTACATTAAAGTTGCCGAATGTTTGATGAAAGTTGCGGCCTGCGGGTTTTGGCATTCAAAAGCCGTTGGCCAAAATAAACACCTCAGTAACGCATCTTTGACTTCACCTGCCAACTAAATAATACATTAAGTTACTGGCCTATAAGTATATTCCTATAAGTTTTGGTATAGTGAGTATTATCCTTCACTGCACAGGTTCTTCTACTTTTTTAGTTAAAATATGGTGCTAGTTGCTTTCTTGTTTATGATAACTGAGGCTGTCACAACGTTGAAAATGGCCCAACGAGTCCTTTTCTCTTATTTTTTGTTAGTTGGTAGGTTGAGTTAATGCAGAAAGACCTACTCATCAAGTATTTGAACCCCATTTTACACAATCAACTAATCGAAAAATTGTGTTCACATGACAAGGGGATAATAACGTGTCTTAAAAAAACCTCAGTAGCCTATGTGAGTTGGTAAAGAATTTTTTAGACTTAAGCGAAGTTGTAGGTTCGAATCGCTCTCATATATGCAGTCGTTTAAAATTTAAAGTCAGAGTTTTGCCTCTCGTAAATACCTATCTAACTTAAGCGAGAATTAATATAAAAATAGATGATTTAAAGATACTTAAGACTTTCTTAAAATACCAAAAAAATCCTTATAAAAAAAAGATGTCTTAAAAAGAAGCAAAGACGGTAAAATAAAAATGTTCTTATCAATTTTGATCAATCCACTAGAAAACAGGGGTCATACTTGACCTTTTCGTCGTAGACTCCTAAATTGATTACGTTGGATTCCCACGAGCATTTGTTGGATTTTTTATACTTTTTGATGTCAATCTGGTTGAGACTTCAGGCCGACAAAGCATCCAAGGGTAGCGTCAGGAGAAGTCAATGACAGCCGTTAAGTTGTTCCAGACGCCATTTTAAGACACATTACTTACATTTACAACAGTAAACACTTGCCCTTGGGTTGTAATAATGCAGTTATTATCGATCATTAAAAAATTTTAGTTGAATTGTATGATTTAATCATAAAAATTTTAATTATATTTATTTTAATAACTTTTGTTATTAAAATTGATTAATTAATTAGTTGATTTTATTAGTTAATAAATTCTTATAAATTAAAATAAATTAATTTATTTTTATTTAATAATTTCTTTTAAATTAAAATTAATTTTTCGATAATTAATTATATTTCAAATCCTTATTTAATTTTTAGTTGAACTTACGATGGTCTAATACCGTTTTAAAATTTTTAAACCCTAAATCTCTTATCTTACTAGTTTAAATTTTTAGTACTTATTTTTTCTAATACATATTATTATTATTTTTACTTCCGTGAGATAAAGATGAGAAATAAAGCCCATCTCGAAGAGTTATGAACCGATTAAAATTTTTAAATAATAAATATTTTTATCTATTAATCTAAAAATTTATGTTTTAATAACTTATGCAAAAACAAATGGGAATTTTCTGAATTTCTTGTTGAATATATAAATTCAGGAGTCAATGCCTCGCTTCAAGACATGTTTAAGTTAATAAATATATTTGATGTGTTATGATTAAAAAAAAAAAAAACATGCATGTCAGATACTGTTTTCGTCGAGTACTTGGAAGTTTTCAACTCCCCGTTGGCATCCCAAAACAGTTCTAACATCGGAGCATTGGAGTTTGTTTGGCTTTTATTGTTATTAAGTGTCTAACTCACCCTTAAAAGTTAGCTCAAGAGGAGGAAGTTTGTATATTATTATAAATTCTTGAATGCCTTTATAGTTGTCCGATGTGGAATTCCTGACATACCCCCTCAGTCCAGAACAGGATTGAACATCTGATGAACATATTGGGCAAAGAGACATAACCGGGTACCGCCCCAAACTACCGAGACAAACTGACTCTGATACTATGTTAGAAAGTGTCTAACTCACTCCCAAAAGCTAGCTCAAGAGGAGGAGGTTTGTACATTATTATAAATTCTTGAATGCCTTTATAATTATCCGATGTGAAATTCCTGACATTTATTCATACTTTGTGTATGGTCTTTTGTTTTTTACCTTGTAGTTTGCATTTTACTCTTTGTCTGTTGGAAACACTCGAGTGTTCGAGTAAAACATAGGGTCAAGGCTTAAGTGAGATTGTGGAATAAAATCGTTTTCATGTATATAGTTATTTAAAATTTAAGATCAGAGTTTTATCTTTCAGAAAGGATCTACTTGATTCAAGCAGGGATTAATACGAATATGAATAAATTAAATATATATTCTTATAGTTAAAACCCTCCTCAAATATCTCGTGAAATACCAAAAACATGATAATGCCTCATATACTCAGGGACGGAGCCACAGTGGGGGCAAGTGGGGGCACTTGCCCCCACTGACTCCAAGAAATTTTACTAAAAAAAAGTTATCATTTTAAATTTTTAACTTATAAAAAATTTAAAATTTTGTTATAATTAAAATTTTGCCCCCACTAATTTTTTTTTTTGCCTCCAGTAAAATTTTACCCCACTCAAAAAATTTTCTGGATCCGTACCTGCATATACTTGTGTGGTGAACGTTACTTGCGTATATAATCTAACACTATCCTCGAGTGCTACTTATTTTAACTCGGTTTATTCAATTTGTTCTAGGTTTTAACGATTTGGATTACCTAGAAACACTTGTCTGCTTTTTATCTTTAATAAAAAAGCCAAAATATATTTTTATTTATAGCAACAATAAACAAAAACATGTTAGGTCCACAAAGCAATGTTTACACATTTTACGTTTTAATTGCATTTCAGATTGAGAAAGTGGTCGAATGTTGTTTCTCGACATCCAGATGCGGCCCTCAATATCAGCGACATGGCTCCATAAACCATACCTAGTGTCTTACATGATGTTCCTCAATAAACATGTTGGTGGTCCACATAATAAGAAAATATATTATATCTTAATTAAAAAAATTCAATCAGTTTAACCCCGGTTCAATCGTAAAATCTTGATCCGTTTAATTTTTCGATTCAAATTTCAAATTTCAACTTTCCTATTCAATTTATTTTAATAAATTTTGTTGTTGAAAAACGATTAATTTATTAATTAACCGATCAATTTTTACAAATTAATACATTTTTATAAACTAAAATAAATCAATTAATTTCTATTTAATAATATATTTAATTTAAATTTAAATTTTTATGGATAAATATAATTTCTTTCAATTATATTTTAAAATTTGTAATTTTAGCAAATTTTATGATAGTCGAATAAATCTTTTAAACCTTAAACTTTAATTTTTCCAGTTTAACTTTTGATAAAACATCGAAAATTTCAACATAAATCTTTAAAATCTTTAAATCATATGTTTAAAATTAAATAATGATTAAAAATTAAACAATTAATGTGATTTAAATAATTATTTTATATCTCAAGAAGATCTAGGAGATTTAAAATCAAGACCATGTGTTCGAATAAATTTAAAGAGCCTCCTTCAACCAGTCCAATTCCAACCACCTCTACGAAGTAACATAGGCGACTTTTGTCAATATACATAAGTTCCTAGGGTTTTGGAGCGTCGACTTTTTCTTAATGCTGACTGGGGCTACTCCATTTGTAGAAGTAATCGAGTAGTAGCTCTTTTCTAAGAGATGGGTTTTGCTTTGGCTGCTTTTGCTATCTTTTACTTTCATATTCAAATCACTTTTTCCATGATATCAATTGCGTTCAAATTTCATCTTTAGTGTAAAGTTCATCGATTTCCAGGCGAGCCAAGGCTAGTGGGGGCTGCTCCTGCTTCTGAAAAAAAAAACCTAGCTATGGCCTGCGTGATTCTCGAGATGTGATAAGCTAAGCTTGTAATCGTGGATAAGAGAGATGTCAATGTCCTCTTTTACTCGGCTCAAGTTGATCCCACGTTTGGTCCGATTTCCCCTTGTTCTCAACAAAAGAGATTGTCTAGTTGTTGTAACCAAAAGAAATTGAAGGCCTTACATTGAAAAGCCCAATTACAGAGGGAATACATCATGAACTCGAAAACCCAATGAGCCGAAAATCAAATTTAGACCAACCAATGAACCATACGATGACATTGACGGGTATAAATATAGTAGAGAATGCCAAACTTGCCTTCCCATATTTAGGGACATGGCTCCAATTTTGGTTGGTTAAGCGAAGATCAAATCTTAATGTTGATTACAGCTGCGGAGAGATTATTGGGTAGCCTCACAAGAATGCCAAAATCAAAATGTCGGGCTCTATAAGCCGTCCCTTAGGTCTCTTGAAGGTGGCAATGATTATGAGAATAATGTTGTTCTCTGGTGGGTTTTTAGCAATCTTTTATCTTCTTCTATCTTCCACTTCCTGGTTGACTTCCTCTTTAGGCCTTTCAGATTCAGAAGTTCTTCTCATCACCCGTCGCCAACTCTTGTCCCTTAAAGAGAATGATGATTTGCCTGATCATTATGAGAACAACGTGAGTGTGGAATTTACCTTTCCCAATCCCAGGCTTGGAGGAGCCTACATTGCACTTCAGGCCTGGAAAGATGCCATTCACTCTGACCCTAACAACGCAACAGCTAATTGGGCAGGTCCTAATGTTTGTGAATACAATGGGGTGTTCTGTGCATCGGCTCTCGACGACCCTAAACAAACGGTAGTTGCAGGCATTGATCTTAACCATAATGACATTGCAGGCTTCCTTCCCGCTGAACTGGGGCTATTGAGAGATATTGCTTTGTTTCACATTAACACCAATAGGTTTTGTGGGATTATTCCCAAAAGCTTCTCACATCTTAGCCTTCTTTTTGAGCTAGATGTTAGTAACAATCGTTTTGTTGGTCCATTCCCTAAGATTGTTATATCATTGCCCCAGCTTAAGTACCTCGATATTCGATACAACGATTTTGAGGGTGAATTGCCTTCAGAGCTTTTCGACAAGGACCTCGATGCATTGCTCTTGAACAATAACAGGTTCACATCGACCATTCCTGATTCTCTCGGGTCGTCCACAGCTTCTGTTATAGTGTTCGCCAACAACAACTTCACGGGTTGCATACCATCCAGTATCGGGAATATGGTGAACACCCTGGAGGAGATTGTCTTCCTGAACAACAATCTCTCAGGTTGTTTGCCGGTTGAAATTGGAAAGCTCACAAATGTGACAGTTTTTAACGTAGGTTCAAATTCATTTAGTGGAACATTGCCCAAGTGCTTTAAAGATCTTGGCAAGGTCCAGCAATTCGACGTCTCCCGTAACATGCTCACAGGTTTTGTTCCTGAGACCCTTTGCACCATACCCAGCTTGGAGAATTTCACATTCTCCGACAACTACTTCAATGGCGAGGCACAATCATGCGAGCCCGGAAACAAGAATCGTCGTGTTTTTCTGGATGATGTCAATAATTGTTTGCCCAACAGGCCACAACAGAAGTTGCAGAAGACTTGTAGTCCAGTTGTGAATAAGCCAGTTGATTGCAGTAAGGCCAAGTGCGGAGGATCTTCTTCAAGTCCTCCAGTGGCTCAACCACCAAAACCTGTTGCTAACCCACCATTGCCACAACCAAAATCGCCTCCTACTCCAATCTCCGCTCCAGCCCCATCACCTTATGATGATCCTCATGGGCATTCACCCACTGGCTTTGGCACTTCACCGTCAGAATCACGATCTCTTCCACCACCTCCTGTCCACTCTTCATCACCAGCCCCAGTCCTGTCTTCTCCACCAAAGTCAGTCCACTCTCCACCACCACCAGCCCCAGTCCTCTCTTCACCACCACCAGCCCCAGTCCACTCTCCACCGCCACCAGTGCACTCTCCACCGCCGCCAGTCCAAAATCCTCCTACGCCAATTTTCTCGCGGCCACCATTTGCTCATCCACCAAGCCCACAAATTTACTCGTCCCCTCCTACAGTACATTCATCACCGCCCCATGCAATACAATCTCCACCTCCAAAAGTAAGAAAACCGCCACCAACTCATCATTCATCTTCACCACCAAAAGACCTCAGCCCACCTCGAGTAATGCACTCTCCACCCCCAGAAGTGGTACATACACCACCGCCCAAAGTAACTACTACTCCACCACAACAAACCCATTCCACGCCTCCTCCAGCTCACTCTCCTCCGCCGCCAACTTATCCACCTCCTACTCATCATAACTCCTCGCCACCAACTGACCAAAATCCACCCAAAGTGGCACATTCTCCACCACCCAAAGTAACACGTTCTTCTCCACCTCAAGCACAAAAATCTCCACCCCGAAAAGTACATTCTTCACCACCACCCAAAGTAACACATTCACCACCGCCCCAACAAGTACATTCTTCACCACCACCCAAAATAAGACACTCAACACCACCTCAAGAAGTACATTCATCCCCACCACGCCAACAAGAACATTTTGCACCACCCAAAGTCACACATTCTCCACCACCTCTCACTGTTCCCTCCCCACCACCTTCAAAGCTCAATCCACCACCCCACCAAGATCATTCTCCACCTCCACCCGAAATAGTACATTCTCCACCACCAAAAGTAACACATCCACCACCACGCCACGCAGTTCATTTTTCACCACCACCAACAGTAACACATTCACCACCCCCCCAAAAAGTACGTTCTTCACCACCACCGCAACAAGCACATTCTCCATCACCACAAGTACCAAATATTCCACCCCAAAAACTACATTCTTCACCACCACCGCAACAAGCACATTCTCCATCACCACAAGTACCAAATATTCCACCACCTCAAGTAATGCATTCTTCACCACCCGAATTAACCCATTCTCCACCACCTCTTTCACCTCCTACCGTCTCCACGTCACCTCCACCTCCAGAAATTCATCTTCCACCATTCCTCGGCTACTTGTACGCTTCCCCGCCTCCTCCATTTTTCCCAGGTTACTAAGCATGGTGCGTTTCTTAATTTATTCTCTTCCATTTAATTAACTTAGAATCTAGCAACCCGTTTTTGTAATCTAAATGATGGTTTGTGGTCTTGAATTGTAAAGTAATCTTCTTCAACTTATTTCTGTTCCTATTTATCTGTAGATCAGTGTTAGTTGAGAGATGTAATACTGGACCTTCCTGTAAAATAAAGAGAAAGGATTCCAATCCTTGTTTTTCTCTTCTTCTCATCCTTTTCTCCTCCATATTTTAACAAAAGCAATGAATCGTTCACGCTGAATTCTCATTGCCATTTCATTTCATTCTACCAAATCCAAAGTGATCATAATAATAATTAAAAGACACCACCATCTTGAATTATAACTTCTGTATATTATAGTGTTCAGTATTCTAGTATTAAATTACCATTTCAACAGAATACTTAATTAAAAATATTAAAAAAATTAATACATTATATTTAATCGACTAGTATTGCATATGTAGTTATAGTTCTGTGTGGTAAGCTCATGTAAGAATATTTTCTTTATATTATTTTCTTTACATTGTGTTAGATAATGTGTATTTCACAATTAACCTTTGTAAATATGTATATGAACTGGTATTAACTGAGAATCTTACTCCATTTTTTCACGAACAAGATAGAAATCAATACGAACACTACAAGAAAATTATAACTTATCGACGAAAAAATACCGATGAAAAAATTGAAGGATCGCAATTCGCAACGGAAATAAAAATTGCAATCACATATTTATTTATTGCATTTCAGAATCATATTCATAATCAGAATAGGCAAATAATAAATATCTGAAATTCGTGAGAATTAATCGATACTGAACTTCGAAACTACGAAATCTTTATGTGTTCCACACCGAAAAATATGTCCCGCTTTTTACACTTAATATGGCTATGAATAAATTTGAACAACTCTTTCTTCAATAATAAAACAAAACAATTTTGTCTCTGTTTCTCTTGTTTACTTTTTCTTACAAAGAACAAAATAAAGAATATTTCTATATCTTTGTTTGCCTTCTAACTTACGAAAACAAAGAATATCGATCTCTATATTCGAACTCTTTTTTTTTGTTTACACCGTACAAAAACGAAAGTCTCACTTTTCTCTTCACCGTTATTCACACAGTGCATCATCGGAAATGAAGATAAAGAACCATATATCTTCACGCAGTACTCTTTTTCAATTAGTAACATTTTTCATGCACACAAAAAGAAACGAAAAAACGTTATATTCTTTTCACTTGCAGTTTTTTCTCTGTAAGTCATATTAATAACGTTTCTTTTCAAAAACTTAAACAACCACCGACTCATCCTTTTTAGTTTGGCCATACCTTTTGGTTAATTATTAAAACCAAAACAATAACCACCATCTAATGGCTTTTGTTTTTATTATTATTTATAAAATGTAATAAAATAAAACTATTTTATTTTATCCATTTATTTTGTACAAGAGAATTTCCAATATTAATTATATTTTCTGTGCTAGCAAAAAATATAATAATATGTCATATAGATTATTTAATAAATTATCTCATAATAATTAAATAATCATAAACAGAAAATATTACACTCGTAAATGTGTGACCACATAAGTTAATCACTAAGCCGGTAGTAATTAATCTAATTAATTACTAATCAAAGTTAGCATCTAACAACACTTCTCAACGACCAGATAATATAAAGTAACAACCTTATAAAGATATGACCTTAGTTTAAGGATAATATATTATTACCTTATATCATTATAACTCCGGATTATCCTAAGGTATGGTTTAACTGTCAAACTTTATTAGATAACCAACTATGTTACATATCGATTATTAATGATTGGTGAATGACTTAGAAAACTTCTTTTTCTCACTCATTCAATCGCCTTGGCCAAGGTCTTGAAATAACCATTAAGATCAATGACAACATAGAGTTTAAAGTCATTACCTAGAGTCGATGGATCCCATCTTGACTCACCACTAATTAGATAGGTACTTAATTATATCTAATAATCATTCAACTAGCATTTTTACACGCTAGGTGTCCGACATCAAAACATAATAAGTAACCTATTGATTACTATGATGATCTCAGGTCAAAGGAAAATATACATCTAGATCCTTATGAGAATATCCCACTTGACAGTTCATAGGTAATATTAACTATTGGGAATTCTCATTTTGGTCAGTTCAATGATCATATCTCCATATGCATTATATATATATATATATGTAACTTAGTAAATGAGATCTATTAATATCCATCCAATAGACACTATTTTTTTAAACTTATAGACACTATTATATACATATTGATCTAACCAGATCATTAAAGTCCTTATTTGATGATCCTATAATCAAGAACATTTTTAGATTAAATTTTAAAGACTTGACTCTAATTATCATAATCTCTATTACAATAGCAAGTGTATAAATTTAATCAAGGACTTATCATATTGGAATAAAAACAATAAACGTAATATGATAATAAAATCATTTGTCATGTTATTAATCAAAATTAATAATCACAAAATTAAAGTGTTCAATCTATTACATGACGATTGGGTCATGGGCATAATGCCAACATTAAAATCATTGCTTTGTCTTCGTTTACAATAACCACCTTGAGGTCTTGGATGCATTAATATATTGTTCTATATCTATTTCCTATTGCATTTTTAGCTTGATTAGTCTCTGCTTAGATTCAACATGTTTTGATAGATTTCAACATGTATTGACTCTTTAAATTATTTCATTTCTTTACAGGAGATGCAATTTCTATAATGTGGTATTTAATCTCGTTTGTCAAACATAATAGGATATTTTCAGATGTTCATGCTTGCAATTGCTCCTAGTCATGATCTTCAATATCTTCCGACTAACGAATTTTACCAACTTTATAATTATATGCATGACATAAGGCATTGTCTGATCCTTAAAAGAAAAACTATAAGATCTTCCGACTAACGAATTTTACCAACTTTATATGCATGACATAAGGCATTGTCTGATCCTTAAAAGAAAAACTAATAGAACTCTCAACAAGAGCTTAACGAATGGTGCAAGAAGAAGCAAGTCCTAAACAAAGATGCCATGTCGAGATCAAATACAAATAGGCTTGAACAGGACTAGATATTTTATGAGACGGCTCAAGTGGCAAGGGTAGGGACCATTGTCATTATGGCCTATACTAAGCAAAGCCCTCGTGGTTTCAAAAAAATTTGAGAGAAACTCACCAGACACATTATTAGTTTTAGTAGAAGAAGACACCGAACGTAAGTTATTGCAAGCACTATACATAAATATTACGAAGATCAGAGCATTATTGTGAGAATGAAACTGAGGTGAACCATGAGAAATTAGAAGGGTGTTATCAATTCCCTATTTTGACTTTATCTGAACCCTATACTTGGAACGAATAGCTAAATTTTTCTTGTCAAATGCAAGAGGATGTGTGGGGCCAGTGTCTAATAATTCCAGGACTGAGGAACAATATTAGCATTTGAGGGAAGGGTAGAGTCATTCCTCACGTCGTATAAATCCTTAGTAAAGTAAAAATAAAGTCATTATTTGGTCTCTTTTTATTCTATATAAATATTAAAAATGAATTCTTATAAAAAATAAAATGAGATGAAATAGAGTTAAATTAAGAGTAGGCGTGCCTTCTCTGTTATTACTCAAGGCCAAGCCTAGGCAACGTTTGTCATAAGTTTGGTAGGATCGGTAAATTGACAATGATCTTGTCGAGGTAATGTATTCATTTGTACCAAAAATTACTCTACTCTCTGTTTTCCTTTACATCTAACTTATTTATTTTTTCTCTTTCCCAATTAATAAATAAGTTAGATGTTAAGGGATCATTGACATAACATTTTTTCGGTACAGGTGAATACGTCCCTTGTCGAGACCGAGGACAGGGACATTGCGCGAATAATGACCACCTCCTTCGCAATTGCAATAAAGTTTCTTCAATTATGCGCAGGCAATCGCCTGCTGGAGGCCGTCATCACCACATGAAAGAAGAACAAAATTGCAGGTACGAGACAGTAGTATGTTACCTATTTTTCCCAATATAATTTGAGCCCAATTCTAATTTTTATCCAATTTAACCTTACAACTCAAATTTGATTAAGACGAAAGT
>JANZLC010000023.1:6090-19708 GCA_026413385.1 Erythroxylum gracilipes
ATATATTGAGTAAAAATTCTGAATATATAATTATTACTTTTTTATTGCATATAAAAAATTACTCCTTTACGATTAAATGATTACAGGTTCGAGTTACGGAAATAAACTCTTTGTAATGCACATTACTAAAATTTGTTGACTTTGTATTTTTACATTTTTAATGCACATCAAATAAAATTTCAAAAAATATATTATCTTACCAATATTTTTTAATTGTACTAAAAAATTCAAAGAAATAATAATTGAAGAATTTACGGGTTCAAGTTAAATAATAAACTTGATTTAAGTGTTTCTTGGAGTTTCTAACATAAAATAAACTCAATTCCTAATAAAAAATTTGAATAGTTTTTTATATATAAATTTCAAATTCTAAGACGAGGACCAATCGAACTGACTCCAAATGTTGTTGACCTTTCATTTTCTCCAAAGTTCATATAATAAGAAGGTAGAACGACAACACGCAGTGGCTTTAGGCCTACTGACAAGTGACAAACGTGCTTCTTCCTTGTAGGTATCTTTAGGTAGGCTGTCCAAACTTCATTGAATATATGCGTGGGGAAAGTTTCAGCCGGTAAAGACTTCCTACGTGTGTACAAATTGCAAGTGGTCCATCGATTACATTATTAATGTATATCTACGATTTGGGAGTTTTCCCATGTAACGTTTGAAAACTGAATAAAATGAATCCACAAAAAGATCTGAACTCAAAAAAGCAAACGAAATTGCTTTCAATTTGATCTGTTCAAACTTCAAACAGGAGCACAGAGGAACCCAGTTGGTGCTTTGCAGTTCACACCTTGGAAGATTGCCAAGTTGGCAAGATTGATTTACCCCACAACGTAACAACACTTTGTAAGGCTTAGAGAGGGACATAGACCGATCGATTGGGCAGAGGAAGGTATCTGAAATCTATAATTTGGTAGAACTAAACGAACCCTTCCTCCTTTGAACTGGTCGTTTCTGTAATTCCCGCTCGGACAAACAATTGATCCTTGTCATCATTGCTAGAAATCTTCTTGCGTTTGACACACAATCATTGAGCCATAACCGTATCCTGTGTATGTATGACACTCCAATGGAGGTAACGAAATGAAAAAAAAGCATCCACTACCTAGATTGGCTATGGTAGTGCCCTCGTCAAATAAATTTATCTGTGTTACTGTTCTAATTTGATTTTAATTCATCTCATCTATATATTTACGTTTCCTAATCCTCACTTCAACCATGTGAATGTCTTTGACAAATTATCATTATTTTATTGGCAATTAAGAGTCAAAGCGGTGTATACTACGCGTCTGTGTCTATGCCTTCACTAATTACGGAACACGGACCACGTGGTATTTATTTTAGAACAGGCAAGTCATGCTTCTCCAGTCTGCTTCCATGTTGACAACGAGACGAAAAATGATCTGAGGTAAAGGAATGGAAGGTAATTAACTCGATCACTGTCCTCCCACCAAACGGTCTCAAGTTTATTCGTTGACAAAAGAAAATTTTGTTCGTTGGAGGAATGGTAGGTAAGTTTTCTGATATTTTCCCAATTACTGACAAAAGAAAAAAAGAAGAATTTCATGGTTAATTTATATTTTTTTGGAGCACTAATTCTAAACTTATACAAAAAGTATGATTAAGAAATAAAGATGGAATAGCAACTAAAGTAATTGGAAAAGCTGACATTTTGTAGTGTTCCAATAATGCGATGGTCAGATTCTCACATGCAAACGACTTTGGGTATACGGAGGTGACAAGATAATATCCACAACTTGTAATGGGCGTCTTGAAAGTAAATTGTAGTGGTCGTCTTGAATAGACAAGTTCAGTTCATGCAACTCTTATCAAAACATTGATCTATTTCATTTTTATGTTCTTCAATTATCAACGTTATTTCTCTTAATAAAAGATATATAATTACTTTCCAGTTATATTTTTCAAGATACTTACGTTCCAGTTATTTTTTGCTTCAAAAATATTATTTTTAGTTTAAGCTATAACGTATTAAGGTAAAGCATAAGGGGGAAAAAAAAAGACTTGTCATATAAGGCCTACTAACCTAAAGATAGACCAATGGGGTAGCTTCAAATTCTTAGGATGCCATATCAAACCAGCCACCATAGAAATCTCTGTTGTTTTATGTTTTATTGATCTGGAAAGCTATTGATTTTCTTTTAAAGATTCATAAACAATAGCGTTTATGTTAGAAAAAAGCATCCTAGTACTTAGGGTCTATCGGATAGCCTCCAAATGAGACTGAAATGAATGGTTCGTTTCAAAGATAAAGAAATGAAGGAATTGAGAAAACAAAAGTCGTTTATAGGAAGAAAGAAATTAACAACTTCAAGAAAATTTTCACTCGCGGATAACATGATAGGATAGAAACATAATCAATTGAACAAAATCACTTACGAATTTTCGCTTTAATCCATAAGATAAAGAAACTTGTAGAATCTCCAAACTTGCATAACTTTTTCTACACATTTTTCACTTATTTCAAAATTTTCTAATCCAACTTCTATCTTTTGGTAAATCATATCTTATATATGATTTCTTAACAATTCAACTTTTATAATTATAATATTTAATATAATTAACTTATTATGTATGCTTATCCATTCTCTACACGTAAAAAAGGTTAATAGACCAAAAAGAAAATGATTCTATATTACTCATTTGTCTAATATCCCATGCAACTAGTATACTACTAGAGCATATTATCATACATCTGTCAGAAAAATATGACTTATCAACTAATGAACCGATCCTTACGTAAGTATAGTATGCTATACACTAGATTATTTATTGCATCAATCATGATCTCATTCTTATTCTATTTTGTATTTATATTACCTTCTATATAGAAGGTGGGCCCTTTTAAATACATATTGATACAAACTAAAATTTATAATGATCGCCTTCATCTCAATCCTTTGAATTAAATTAACATGCTTTTTAAGAATATCTTATTATATCAAATTATTCATGGTTTTCTATTAATATTCTAAGATAGAAAATATTAATTCAATTATTCAGAATTAGAACCCGAGTAAAAAGGGTACTTTAAATTTGAGGTTCATAAAGCCTCAAAGGATCGTCACACAATATAAGTTGAGAATATGACTTATATTATCCTTATTAGTTGAAAATGCACATATGGTATGATTCATATGTTACAAATATTGACTCTCTTTTATTAGATCGTATGTCTTTCCTCAAATACTATACATATGATAGTTTAGGTATATCTATTGCCTTACTTGAGTTTATTTGGTTATTTATTTAATCCACCCTTCAGAACTTATATCTAACATATTAAGACCTATTTGGCGAACATACCACTTTTTTGGGTTATATCATTACTAATAATCTTTTACACCCTTTAATATGCCTCACATTGACATTAGTTTTTAAAGCCTTGAGCTCTCATTTTTCATTTATATAAATCGCTTAAAACTTGTCTCATATCAATTTTTACAAAATAATGGAGGCGATCACCCATGTTGCAAGGCATCTTATATTTGTTTGACATTCTTTTTATATCTAGAATTGATTGTTCAACACTCATTTAATTAACATTCATTTTAGAGCATAAAGCTTAACTCAAATCAAGCATTCTCATCTTTTTAGAATTGAATTTTCATTTAAACTTTATTCTTAAAAATGTTGTTCAATTCTCAATTAAACATATATTGCATCAAGTATTTGATGACGAACAAACCATGATCATTAATAATAAGTATTATGAATATTCATAAGATATATCCATTTCTCTTTATGCTACTATGTCTTTGACATAGTTACTTAATATCTAAGTGTTCGATTGGATCTTGATATTTGAGCTCTTTAGTAATCCTTTTTTAATGTACTTGTTCATACACAACATAGTGTGAGACTACTAACTTCTTTGACATAAAGAACCATCTTTGTCTCTTGTTCTTCTTGTAGTATCCATGGAGACGACATATTGTGTAGATGCTCACCTTTAGTAATTTCCATTACAAAAATGCTTTATTATCTTGCATATAAAACTGTTTAAGTATTCGATTGATATATATCTAGCTTATAATAGTAAGAAAGCTCTACTTGAATGATACTTAGCTATTTTAGCCACAAAGATGTATGCAACCTTAGTCATATTCTTCATTTTGATCATGGTTGATAGGTAATTTGTTTGTTTGCTTAACAAACTACTTATTATCAATTGCTACCAATAAATATTATCCATGTGAAACAATAAATTACACATTTATCATCTAGACCTTTTAATAAGTACTAAGTGATCTTTTCCAATCATACTAAAATGATACGACATGATTATACTAAGAATGTGATATACCACTTACTTCAAGACTATGTTGGACAATATGTTAACTTTAACAATATGAGCATATAATGCTCTTGGCCCTTCTTATTGAAACCTAGTGATTATACCATATAGATTCCTCCATCTAGTTCTCCATTTAAGAACATAGTCTTTACATCCATTTGAACATAGTCTTTACATCCATTTGACATATATTAAGATCCATTCCAACTACTAAGGCTAGAATGAGTTAACTAATGTAAACCTTACAATGAATGAGAATTTCTTCTTATAATCGATCACTTCGATTGTGTGCATCCTTTTTTCACTAGACAATTTTATATCTTTTAATAGCTGCCATTAGTTTTTTACTTAACATTTAAAGAACACTTCTTAATAACTACACGTCTTTTTGGAAGATTATCCAGGTCTTATACTTAAATAAAAACTCATTAAAATTTATTCTTATTCTATTGCTATAACTTATTAATCTTTAGCAAGACTAAATAAAGCATTTGCATATTCTTTAGCTTATTATTCTCTTTTAGAACTACTATAAAGGTTATTCCTTTCAACTTTAAAATTGTTTAAGGAATAATCTGCTTATAATATTGGTATAATGAAAATTCGAGAAATGAATATCTACATTCATATTACTCCCACTTGACCTAGATAGTGGTAAAGAGCTTCTACTGAGTTGAAATCATCGTTGATCAAAAACCAATTCATCATCTCGTAAATTGCTCCCACTTAGATCAACACCATTTAATTGTTCTTATCTTACAAGATCATTTTGTTTCAAGTCTTTCATAAAGGGATAAGTTTTGAATCATCTCTTCTTGCTTTGAAAAATCATTCTCTAAGAATGAGATATCTTATGACATAACTTCAAATTCTTGTTTATTACCTTATTCACCTTTAAACATATATCCTTTATAACTTTAAAAATATCTTTTAAAGATACTTTTCTTCCTTTTGGAACATAAAATCTCATACTTATAAGAAGGACCAAGAATATTGGTAACAAACTCATCATCAATAAATTATATATAATTAATAAGGTCTCTTACCTATCTATATCGCATATAGAGTTTTACGATATGATTTGATAGGCATCCTATCAAGTACATATGTGATCATTAATGAGACATCACTATAACAGGTGATAGGCAAATTTGCATATGCCATTATACACTTAACCATAAGAAGATTACTATTTCTCATCTCTACACCACCATCTTGTTAGTGGATTCATATGATAGTCATTAGCTATTTTATTTAATTTTCATCACATAACTTCTTAAATTAATCAAATAACTTTTCTTATACTTAAGTAGTTCTTGAAGTTTTTATTGGCTAAATTTTACTTTTTATTGGGGCTGTTGGGAAATCTGCATAGATAGGATCGCATACTTGGTCACACAATGCTATGGAGGATCCCACTCCAGTATCCGCTTCAATTCATGCAGCTACTATGGTAATAGCTAGCGTTTTCATGATAGCAAGGTGCTCCCCTTTATTTGAATATTCACCTCAAAGGTTTTCAATGTTGAGCCATAGTGTCCTTCTTAAAGACTATCATTATTTCATGTAATGAACAAGAGCCTTCTGCTCTTCTAATAGGTACTGGATTATCATACTTCCAATTTTCTAAATTATCTCTAGTAAAGGTTTCACCTCTAGTGAATTCTACAACAAAACTCTTAGATATTGTAGCCATTTTTCTTAAACATATAGTTTCCACAATGACACGTTTAGTATACAATTGTTAGCAATTTCAGTTAATAGGATGCAATGTTCTAGATAGACACTTTAATATTTTCACATTTATATATAGAATCAAAAGGTCATTAAGTTTCCAATCATTATCCAAGTTGATCAACAATTAATAGTTCTATATAGATATATTTATTTACAAATATCTTAATCGTGATATGTATGGAACATACATACAAAATAACTAAAATCGAAAGAGCAATGCATTCCAATAAACATATAATATTCCAAATTTAAAAATTGTTAACAACTAACGCTATGTATGTATCATTAAAAATTGAATAAAAAGTGAATATAATAACATAGGTCAAAGGTTCAAGTCTCTACAATGGCAAAATAAAACAATAAATGTATATTTTTATTAGGATTAAGTTAAGATTAGGCCCTAATAAGTTTATGAGTTTAGCCCACAATAACTTAAACAAAGTTTATTCCATACTTTAAATATGTTTATTTATTCATATGTTTAAAAATAAGTTATTCTATATTTAGGTTTCAATTACTCTAGTAATAAAAAGCCATCATGTTCTTACCTTGAAAACCCTAGCCACACCTTTTTACAAAGTTACACTAGCCATTATAACCAGAAGAGCCATGATTGAACCGTTGACCTAATTGTACTCTTCCTTCGTTCTTGACTGAAGTTTTATGAATAGTTGTTATCGATATGTAGATATATATGAGATGTTACGTATGACATAGAACTACATACATAAGAAGATGATGGCCACCACAACTTAAAAAAATGTATGTAATAGTGGTGGTGACTTAGGTTATTGTCCATAAAAAACCTGCTATAGTGGTTCCAGTGGCTATGATGAGTATAATGTTTCTATAGGTGAAAGTTTTTAGTATGAAATATACAAATGAGTTCTCAAACATTCAATATACTTTTATTTATACTTTTTTTTTCCAAATTTTCACAATAAAAGGACATAAAATATAGGTTTTCAATGTTTAGACATAACATGGGTGTTAGATTCAAACAAACAGTGGCTTATTCTAACAACAAAGCCATGGATGTTGATAATCATTAATTCTTGTCTTCACCACTATTTTTTCATTTCAATTCATGGGGGTAGGGTCAGAAGAGAGGTTTTTGGGATAAACTATAAAATGTTAATGCCACTAATCTGATGACTAGTGGCTAAATAGAAAATTAAGTTTGACTTACATCTAATGGATAAGAATATGCATTTGAAACTAATGGAAACATATAGTTACTTCTTGTAATCATTTTAATATGTTATAAATAAAAAATATATCTTCCAATTATCATAATACAAGTAAAACATGCTCTAATACTAATGTAAGAAAATTTTTATTTACAGATAATATGATAGAATCGAAATATACTTATATCACTTAATTGAACAAAAATCATTTACAATTTTTTTTAATCTATAGTATAAGAGACTTACATAATTCCAAAACTTGTAGAACTCTTTCTATATGATTTTCAATGATTTCAAAATTTCCTTATCCAATCCCTATCATTCTAATAAATCATATCTTATATATGATTTTCTAAAAGTTGTGATATTTATAATTATAACATTTTATATAATTAACTTATTATATGTGTTTTCTATTAAAAACCCTCTCAGTTCAACTTGTGGGAAGAGACATCATACAAGAGAAGAAAAATTAAGTTGACTGATTTCCATATTGATACAAAGAAATGAAAATAGGATGAACAAGAGAGAACAGTAAAAAAGAAGAGAGCTATAAAGGAGGAAATACTTTCATTCTTTTTATTGATTATTTTGTAAAACTACTATTATAAATAAATAAATAACAATGACGTGGAGATAAAAATAATCATCCAAAGACTACTCCTAAAATTAAGGTAACTAAAAGATACGTTCAACTAATAAACAAAATTCTTAAAGACTAGGATTGTTATTGACTAAGTTAATATGGTAAAATAACTAACAATCACATATCTTATTTCTAACAATCCCTTTTATACACTAATACCTTTAAACCTCTTTTGCTTGTACAATTCCATCAAATAGGATTTTCTAAAGTGCAAACTCCTATTCACCTTCAGAAATTTTGAAAAGGAAGATATATTTGAGGTTTGATTAATAGATCAACTAATTGTTCTTCACTTATGTAATACTTATGGTCAATAATTCCAACGTTGTTAAGATCTCTCAAAAAGTAGGATTTCATATCAATATGCTTGTTTCTTCCATACAAAACAAGATTTTTTTTATAGTTTAACTATTGAACTAATGTCACAAAATTTTTTAATAGCTCTATCTTGCGTAAAATGTAGCTCATCTAGAATTTTCCCTAACCATATACCTTAACAATCACAAGTTGTAGCAACAATAAATTTAGCCTTTGTAGTTCACAATGTGATATTTAGTTACTTCTTGGATGATCATGAAATATCCATTGATCCTACCACAAAACAATGATCAAAATTGCGTTTCTATCATCTATATTTCTTGCATAACCACTGTCAATAAAACCAATCAAATATAATATTTTACCTCACCTATAAAATAAGCCAAAATTTTTAGTTCTTTACAAATAGTGAAAGATTCTCTTGGCATCTTATAGATGCATCGTTGAGGGTTTCTTCACTTATCTACTTATTAGACTCACAAGATGCATCATATCTAACCTTATTACAATCAAATAAAGCAGGTTGCCTACAATGTTCTTGTAAAATATGTTAGACACTGTCCTTCCTTTAGTTTCCTTGTTTAACTTTGAGCCAAAATCAATTGGAGTGCTTATAAGATTACAATTTGTCATATGAAACCTATCCAAATTTTCACACATACTTCTTTTAAGAAATAAATGTTTCAACTAAAGATTGCATTACTTGATGCCAAGAAAGTACTGCATTATATCAAGATCAAAGATTTCAAATTTAACCATCATCAACTTTTTAAAGTCTTTAAATTTCCTAATCTTACTTCTAATAAAAATAGGGTCATCAATATATAAGTACACAATGAGCATTTTTCCTCTACCTCTAACTTTAACAAAAAGAGCGTGCTTATTGGGATATTTTTGGAAACCTTCTTTCAAGATAAGCCTCAATCCTGATGTACCAAGCCCACATGACACATTTTAGTCTATAAAGAGCTTTCTTCAATCTATAGACTTTATGCTCTTTACCAAGCTTAATGTAATTAAACAGTTAGTCAACAAATACCTTTTCTTCAAGTAGCCATACAAGAAAGCAAATTTTATATCGAGTTAAAAGATATGACATAAATTCTAATGACCTCATAATTTGTCATCCATATTAGCCTTTTTTAATACGTTTGACGCTCGAATTTATTGTTTTCACTTGTTCGTTGGATTTTGGTGTTACTATCATGAATTTAGAAGGTTGGAAATCTTCATGTTGAGATTACTCTTTGAGAAGAAGTTGTTATAATATGGTTTTTTAGAATCTTCTATTTTCTTCTCATCTTCTCCATCTAAAATTATTAAAATTTGTTTACTCACAACAATATTCAACTTTTATCAAAACTACATCACAACTAAAAATAATTTTCTTTATGCTAGGATTATAAAATGTATAAGCTTTGTATTGATTGTTAAGACCAAGAAAAACAAAAATTTCTCCTTTATAACTTCTTTCTCTTATAATCTAGTATATGGGCATGCATAATACACTCAAACATTTTGAAGTTTTCTACATCTAGTTTCCACCAACTCTATGCTTCCTTTGATGTCATATTTAAAATAGAAAATGCAGGACTTCTATTCAAAATATGAATGCTATAATTAACAATTTCAGGCTAAAAACGTCTTAGAAGACTACTCCTTGACAAAATACTTTGCCCCATATTTAGGATTTTATGATTCTTCCTCTCTTACACACACTGTTCTATTAAGGCATGTAAGTTATTGTATACTGCCTCTTAATTCTATGAGACATATACAAATTTGACAATTAATCTGAGTTGTATTCTCCACCATGATCTATACAAAGGTTCTTTATTAGATTGTCAACCCCCTTCTCAATAAGAGTTCTATAGCTTTTAAAACTTGTAAAGGCTTCAAACTTGTCTTGTGAAAAAATACATCCAAGTTTTTTAGTTATAGTCATTAATGAATATAATAATGAATTTTCTACATCTATTAGAATAAGGAGTTATTAGTCTATATGAATTAGAATGGACAAGCTCTAAAACTTTCTGTGCTTTCTAAAATTTTCCTTTCGGAATCTAATCTCGATGTTGAGGCCTATCACCATATTCTTTTTTTATAGTGACTTTAATATACCAAATTTTAGATGTCAATAGCAAAAATGATACAATAACCCTTCTTCTTTTACTGCAGCCAAAAATCATGAATAAAACGTAGTGTTAAGATGAAGTGGAAATATTCAATTTTTCATTACATTGGTCTAAGCAATTATGCCCACCTTTTATTGAGTACTCTACAAACTCCTCCCTTAATAGTGGTCTTATAACCCTTTTCTTATAGTTGTCTAACATTAAAAAGCTTGAAAAACTGGACATTATAAATATTATGGACTAAATTTGCCTTAGTTTTGAGTGATACATTTCCTTTTTATATGACAAAAATTTCAGAGTTATCAGTGAACTTCACTTAATAGTGATAGGATTTGTCCAATTCTAAGAACATAGAATGATCTCCACATATGTGAATGCTTTAGACAGTAACAGAAAATTTGATCTAGTAATTCCTTAGGATGATAAGAAATCAACAAATATATTTCTCCTTTATTTTCTACATAATTCAAATTTCTCCCTCTTTTTTATCACCAGTTAGCTTATGTTAGAGTAGTACCCTAAAGGCAATCACCTTTAGCGCTTTTTGTACAAAGTTATGTATAGACTTTATTTTCAATATTAAAGAAAGACAACTTTCATTAATTTGGTGTTCATTATTTATGAATTGAGATTGATCTATAAGCAAATTAATGAAATCCATGATATATGACATAGCATGAAGGAAATCATGATGTAATCATACTACTGAGATTCCTATCATGTGCAATTATGTCAGTATCTAAATTATTCCTAGTCATAGGATTAATAAGACTGGACATCGTTAACCTGAATAGACTAACACAAGTCAAACTCCTTGATTTAATCAAGCAGTGGATCTCAGAAACCATAAATATGAGATGTTTAGAGTTGAGATGTGGGCTTACTAGAGATAGTAAATACATTGGATGACCTACCATGAGATCATCGCATGGATGTCCTATTCTAATGTCAGTGATAATCTCATCATAGCAATAGTGCAAGTATCCTTAGACTTAAGGTACTCAAGGATATCTTGGATACTGATTCTGTGCTTTGACTCCATTCCTTATTGCCTTGTTGAGGTTGCTCATAGGGTGGTGATTGGGTACAACTTGAGGTATTCGAAGGTAGCTGAGTATCCAATAGAGGATTCACCACTTATGTGATAGCAGAAGATGATACCCACGACCTCTTATCTGGGTCATTACTTGGAAATCTCTAGTCGGAGTACATGTGTCATGAAGAATGTTTTCATTGACATATAGAGTAATGGGTCCCAGGACAAGAATTGATATCACTTGGGATAGATTTGATGTAGTCAGTATAGTGAGAGTTGACACTTTGCCCATACTCATAACCAAGTGGGGTATAGTATGGTTAAAGGACGAATTGCATAACAATTGTTTATGGGAGGGTTCGTGAGATGGTTTATGACAAGCATGGGTTCGTTCGTCAAACCACTTACTTTCTAGTCAATTGGGAGTCATGATGTGTTACTAGGCGCCACTCATGACTTGCTTCAATTAAGTGTTAATCTAAGTGACCAACATAACTGGGAACCTAATGAGTCACACGCATAAGAGTGACTTGGAGGATTCATAAAATGGTTTTGGTTAAAGATCTATTATATGAAGAGAAATAGAACCAAATGGATCCCGATAAGATCGGGATATGTCCCGATGAGATCACGAAATTGATATTGCTGAAATAGGTCTCCAGAGTTTTTTTCACACCCGAGACCTGGTAGGACCGACCCTAGTGTGATTGGACCACCTCATCATTTATATATGTGTGTGTGTGTGTGTGTGTGCCCATGCGTGCATGTGTGTGTGTGTGTGTGAAACGTGGAAGATGAGGGAGGATTCTTTAAAGTTATGCATTTATTGTCTTTAAATGACTAAAGACAAAATCAATAAAAGACAAAAACAAAAAGCAAGTAAGATGATGATAATCGTGAAAATGATTAAGCAAGCAATCTTCACGATTCTCACCTTATTCTCCTCATCTTTCTCATCTTCTTCCTCTTCATTCTCTTTCACGGTTTTGCTCTCTATAGAAAAAAGAAGAGAGCTAGCACTCTTGTCTTTGTTCTAGCTATTTCCGGATTAAAGAATTTGATTCGGTTAGTTTCTCCAATCTCTGCATGGATACCGTTGGACACGGTTTGTTTTGGTCGTTGTGATTTACGACAACCCAACAAGTAGAAAATCGAAGAATAAAGGAGACTACACACAAGGTGCATGATTATTATATGAGTGATTGATTTGTGTAACCCTTCCAATTATAATAGATTTATTCATACAAAAGGATTTCTCAATCTCAATCATATGAAATCAAATATTGAACTATTATCTTGGACATATTAATTTAAGAATAGAAACGTATAATTGAATCTCAATGACTGAATCAATCAAATTGCATTAAATAAAGGATAAAATCATATTATCCATCTTTACTTAGGGTTCATCCTACCTGGGCACTAAAAAAACTTAGTTCCCAAACATTAAAAATGAAACAAACATCAAAAGATTAGAAGAATAATCAGAAAGAAAAGAATCCAAAGATATGTATATCCCTATTTTCTCTAATAAATGTGTTTTCCTCTTCTTACGTTCATAATCGTGAATCTAACTCTAACTTTGGCTGTAACTTCTGACTTTAGCTGCTTCCTTCTTCACTTCCCTTTATAATTGCCTTTTATATTATGAAACTAGGGTTTTCAAATTATACACAATCAGTGACAAAGTTATGTGAGTGATCATGTATCTCAAAAACACTTTATAACATGATTTTACGCTTTCTCTATAGCTTACACAGGCATAGAAACTTGTCGTGTATATTATTTACATAGGCATTAGAGGTGCTCAAGAAAACCCGCAAACCTATGAACCAGACCTGAATTAAACCTATAAACTCAAGTTCGGTTCGAACCGAACCTAAAAAATCTGGTTCATGGTTCAGGTTCAGGTTTTTAACTTGCGGTTCTAGGTTAACCGAACCTACAGCAGGTTAACCTAACCGAACCTGACTTATAGGTTTAGGTTTAAACTTGAACCTGAAACACCCAAAAACCTATCATATATTTAGATATAATTTAAGAGGATAATAATAATGATAAATTCATTAGTATTTACTCTATTAATTCTTGAGTAAAAAAAGAAGAATAGGAAAAAAATACTTTAATTCTATGTTATTAAACGTTAATCTTGAACATAGCTATTATAAGTAACAACTAATGCATAACACTCAATACTTCTACTTCAAATAGTAATTAATATGTGTCAAAGTTATT
>JANZLC010000025.1:18303-28844 GCA_026413385.1 Erythroxylum gracilipes
TAAATTTATTTTAATATTTTATATAATATTTATTAATAAATACTAATAAATTAGTTTATAAATAATAATTTTAAAATCATTTATTTTAAGAAATAAATGATTTTAAAATTATTATTTACAAACAAATATTTATTTTAGATATTTTCAATTATTAAATCAAAATTTATATATTTTAAAATTATATTTTAAAATTGATTATAATTATTAATAATTATTTAAAATTCAGGGACAATTTTATAAATTTAAAAAATATTTTTATATTATTGTAATATTTTAAATACTTTGTATTATTCTTAATTTTATAATTGTATGGTGATAATTGTCTTTGTTTATATTAATTGTGGCTATTATTTATATGTAAAATATTTAAATATTATTGTTATTTCATATTAAGGGTCATTATTATTTATTATTAAGATTTTTAAAAGCATGGTTGATGTAAACAGTAAAGTAGTAAAATATACAGTATAATTGTGTAATATACTAATATGGACTATTTTGCAATTTTTAAAAATTTTAAGGACTATTTCATAAATTTTAAAAAATTTCAAAAATAATACCCGGTATTAACCGGTACCGATATAGTTTCGTTCCAGAACTCAATCCAGTACCAAATCCGATACGATATTCATAACTTTGATTGGTAAGAGTTCTTTCCTCTCAAGCACCGCATGTATTGGGAAAAAAAAAAAGAGAGAATACTTTTGAGCCCAAATAAACTGTTGCAGATGGACGTCCGTTAACAACAGATTTCTCGGGATGATTAGAAAGCGATCTTGAAATATGCCTGTGATTATATTATGACAACGGAGAAGAGAGAAATTGTTATAGTAATATTACAGTTATTTGCGTAATTATTTTAAACGTTACGTTTGTTTCTATTATACATAATTCTGTTTGTTTATTAATCAAAAGATTGTTATTAGTTTTATCAATTTATTTAATAACTATTTACTTGCGTTTACTATTTTAAAAAAGATTGCAAATTATAATCAACTAAAACTAGCTTAAAATATTTATAGTTGAAGTTCCATCAAAGTCCTGAAAAACATGTGGAATATGAAAAGACTGTGATGTTCTCCTATTTTCAGTAAGAGTGTGATCAAAATTTTTAACAGGTAGGAACAAAGTTTTTCTTCTTTTTGATGAGAATAGGGTCAAAATCTGCACATAATGTTATTCCTTTTATTCTAAAGATAACATAATATTTCTCTTCCCAAGCAGGCAATAGACTAAAGAATCATTATGGTCTTTTGCTCCAATAGCTTGATTCCAACCTTCATATTAACAAATATAAGTTGTTGGCTTGGAAGATTAAGGAGATCTACCCCAGTAAAGTACAAACCTTGTGAAGTTTTATGTATTTTGTGAGGTACAAGACAATTGAAATTTCTGATCTTGCTAATGTGACAATTCAATTCCAGGTGGGATAAATGGCTACACTTTTTTAAGTGCACCACGTGCACTATAGGAAGAAAAAGTAATTCGAGTCATAATTAAAAATTGAATAAAAATGAAGTTCAATTGTCGCACCAAAATTTCATTCATAATAAAAAATTAAATAAGAAATAATTTTCAATCGTTACATCAAAAAAATTATAATATTTAATTTTTTTTCATCATAATGATTTCCTATATATTGTGTGGAAATACAGAATGGTTGATTAAACAAATGTGGCATCACTCAGTAACCAATTCCTTGTAAAAACATTTTAGTGGAAACTCAGAATGGCTCTCCTTCAATGGCTGAACCAAAGCTCGACTATTTTCGTCCTTCTCACATCAGTTTTACTAGCAATCATGATGAAGTTTTTATTGCGGAATAGGTTCAAGAAAACAAAGCTGAATCTCCCACCAAGCCTTCCAATGTTACCAATCATTGGCCACCTGCATCAGCTTGGTGAAATGCCTCATATATCTCTTCACCGCCTGGCAGGGAAGCATGGTCCAATAATGTTCTTACGACTTGGTGAAATCCCAACTTTGGTGTTGTCTTCCGCTAGACTGGCAAAGGAAGCATTGAAAACTCACGATATTGCTTTCGCTGGTCGTCCCCAACTTGTCGCTGCCAAAACCCTAATGTATGGCTGCACAGATATGGCATTTGCTTCTTATGGTGCATACTGGAGAACTTTAAGAAAAATCTGCATTCTTGAGTTACTTAGTGCCAAGAGGGTTGAGTCGTTCAGTTTTATTAGAGAAGAAGAAGTAGCCCGTTTGGTGAATCGGGTTGCAAAGCCCTATCCTGGAATTGTAAATCTGAGCAAGTTGCTTGAGCAATATACAAATGACGTTCTCTGCAGAACTGTATTTGGCAAGAATTTTTCAGAAGCAGGAGAACATGAAAGGCATAGGTTCCATGAAATGCTTCACAATTTCCAAACTTTGCTTGGAGGCTTTAGTCTTGGCGACTATTTTCCTTCTATAGGATTTGTTCAAAACTTAACAAGCATGAAATCAGAACTTCAGAGGACATTCAAGCGATTTGACCAATTCTTCGATGAAGTAATCAGTGAACACCGAAATTCTGCAGCAAAAAAGGAGGAGCACAAGGACATAGTGGACACTTTGCTCGATATACAGAAGAGTGAATCTGCTGAAATACCTCTTAATATGAATAACATTAAAGCCCTCCTGTTGGTCCGTTTAGAGCACTCTATTTGCGGTTTCAAAACTTGGAATTGAACACCAAAAATTACTGATTTGTTATTTTTTCGCTAACTAATTAATATATGTGCAGGATATGTTTGCTGGTGGAACCGATACAACTTTCATAACATTTGATTGGGCGATGACAGAGTTGATCATGAATCCTAACGTTATGAGAAAGGCACAAGCTGAAGTTAGGGCTGTGGTTGGAGAAAAAAAAAGGGTGGAAGAGAGAGATCTGGAACATCTGCACTTCATGAGAGCTGTTATCAAAGAAACCTTCCGCTTACATCCCGCTGGTCCTTTCATGATCCCACGAGAATCAATAGAAGATGCTGTCATTGATGGCTACAATATTCCAGCTAAGACAAGAATTTACGTCAATGTCTGGGCTATAGGAAGGGACCCAAAAATATGGGAAAATCCCGAGACATTCGAACCAGAAAGATTTGTGGGTGGTAGCATTGACTTTAGGGGGCAGAGTTTTGAGCTGCTTCCTTTTGGATCAGGTAGAAGAGGTTGTCCAGGAATAATTTTCGCAACTGCTGTTCTGGAACTTGGTCTCGCTCAACTTCTGCACAGCTTTGACAGGGATCTTCCTCCTGGCGTGAAGCCTGAGGACATAGATAATACAGAATATTTTGGGATTTCTCTCGGGAGGAAAGTACCTCTCCACGCCATTGCCAAACCACGCTTCAACCCATGCTAAAATTATCCATAACATTTCTTCTGTCCATTAAATGGAAGGTTGCTTGCAGTGCTAATGTCAGTCTATACTTTATTGGACCAAACATTCTATTATAAATAAAACTCCCTTTGTTGATTATCCTTCCCTCACAGGTACCCTATAGGCTGGGTGATTCTTAAGCTTCGTTGCCAACATATGCTGTTCAAGTTTGGTATCGCTTGTAGGGGTGTGCATGCATGCTTCTTTGCTAATTAAGAATAAATTTTAAATTAGTCATTAATTAGATTTTGTTAAAATGTTTAATTATCTCTAACTATATTTTTTATTAATTATACCTTCATTTTCAATTTTATTACAAATAAATTCAATTTTGACTTTTAGATAAACAGTAAAATCAACTAAATGCAATAAATTTTTGTAATCGTCAGAATACATAAAAGTGCTATATTTACTTATAATTTTAACTTTTTTGATAAAATTTTAATTAATTTAATTTCAAAAGTTAAAGTTGAAGTAAAAAAAAGGAACTAACTAAACCTTTGAGTTAAATTAGAGGATTAATTTAAAACTTTCCAATGAACTATCCAAAGGAAATTATAACTAACAAAACCTTGTTTTTCTTGTGAAATAGTGTATATAAAAACCTTATTTAAAATTTTAATTTCATCGTTTAATATTCTAATTTGATTAATTATTTTGAATTTTCAAATTTAGTTTATATTATTTCACAAGTCAGAAATTTATAACATAATTTACCAATTATGGTATTATTATTTAAAATGGTGCAAATTTTAATATAAAAAGGGGTACTGGGGGAGGGGGAAGCAGGGGCAGTGAGGCAACAAGGTGAAAGGGTGGTTGGAGGGGCGGTAAGGCAAAGGGTCAACCACAGCTGGAGCTCAAAGGGGTGGTGACTGGGACGAGGATGGGGCGATTGATGGTTTAGGAGTGAGTAAGGGCGACTGATGGTGAGAGAGAGAGAGAGAGAGAGAGAGAAAATTGGTGAAGAAAGATTAACAGTTAACTTAAGTATAAAATGATGTAATTTTATTTTGTGAAAAACAAAAGCATAAAACGATATCATTTTGCTTTTAAAGCAAAATGAACATCGTTTTATTTTGTGAGAAACGGAAGCATTAAAAAAACATTGCTTTGCTTTATTTCGTCTAAAAAGCGAAACTGATTATTAAAAATAACATCATTTTGCCTCTAAATGTTAGGTCTCGGGTTGGCCTTGTGCTTGAGAACGTCATTTTGCTTTAACCCAAGGCCCAACATCATCTCATCATTCAAACCAACAAAAATAAATTACCTTAATTCACTAAATATGAGTATAAAGTGTGTAAGGATCATCTGGGAATGGTGGATTTATCTCTTTTACATAAACAAACAATAAAATTAGGGAGTTTTAACTGATGAAAATAAGTAAACAATAATTCAATTCAAAAGAAAACAAAGATGTAAATCAATTTAAGAAACTAAACAAGGGAGAAAGCATCTAGTTAAAGGATGTATTTCCACTTTAAGTCCGTTACTTGATCGTCGACGCAAAATTCAACTCATATATTTATAAATAAATTGGTTATAGTTATCGACGAACCCTCTAACTAACCAATCTGTCTATAATTTTTCAGTAATTAAGAAGTGCCCATTAATTACTTCTCTAATCGAAAGATAACTCCTAGAAATTGCCTAGCACGGTTTAACATTCTAACAACATTAAGATCTATAGAGACCCAATTCTAACCAACAAACTCACAATCGGATTTGTTTAGATTAAGATTATTCATTCACACGACATAGATTAAATCACTTGTGAGCGATAAAATTATATCGATTGCCACTTTATTAGTCCAAACACATAATTACGAATGTGCAATTCTAATTAGCTGTTAACTATTCCAAGATTACCAAATATATGCCTTTTATTTAATAAATCCTAAAATAATCATAAACACTAAATATAGAGAACAAATAAATAATCATGAATATATATGACAGATATAAATAATTAGATCCCACAATTCCATAGAATTAAGGCTTCAATACTCATTTAACTAGAAATAAAAATTTAATTATAAGCCATAAGAACTGAAGGACACATGAATATTATTCAAAAGAAAAGAAATAATTTTGTGAAAGAAGTTGGGAGAAGAAACCTAATGAGGGAGAGATAAAAAAAAATCCAGATTGAAGACTCATGGACGTACTACTTTCAAAAGATGTCTTGCTTTTCTCCCAAAAAAATGACCTGCATCTGCCGCCTACATACTTCATATTCTTTCTCTCGTTAACCAACTGCTCTCCTTTTTTTAAAAAAACAAAAAACCCTCTTATGTTAAAAACCTACCATTAAAAAAACATGTTTCTATTTTTTAAAACCTCTCCAGTCCACTGCGTTTTGGGTAATTCTTTTCTCTGCTCTACTACATCGATCTCCCTGCTACCATTGGTTGCCTACGTTTCACTCCTTTGCTACTGTCGTTTGGTTTCTTTTATCTGTTGCGTTATTTCATTTTCTTTTTAACTCTGGTCTTCCTTGTTTCATTTTCCAGCTAATTTATTTATGCTGTGCATTTTCTTCTCTAATTTAGACAATTTGAGTTTCTTTTCTCCAAAAACAAGTCCACATCTCCCAACCTCCAAAAATAATATAAAAATACCATAATTAGGACAATATCCATCCAAGATTTTCCAAAAATACCCCAAATTGATATGTAAATTAATAACCTATCAAACTCCCCCACACCCAGACAATGCTTGTCCCCAAGTATTAACAAGACCTCGAAACAAAACAAAACAATTTACTAATACCACATTGAAAAACCTTAGTCAACATGCATTATCTTACCTAACCAAAATCACAATCAAGCCACAATCATTTCATAAGAATTGCCTTTAGAACAATAGATTTGCCTTTAGAACAATCATCTCAATCTCCAACAATCTTTTTAAACTCAAAATATGCAAGATTTGATCTCACTATAAGGATTCACTCAATCACTAAAAAAAGGTGTTTAAGGGACATTAATCACACATTCGTAACGATGACATGACATTACGTACTATAGGATTGCAAGTATATCTCATCGCAACCACTTAATGTAAATCCAATGCAACAATCAAAAAGGTCTTTTATTAGGTTGTAATAGCGCATAGGATAGGGGTAGGATAAAAAGGGGTATTTGGGCTATAGTTATTAAAGTAGATGTAGACCACATTGCTCAATTTCCTTTGACATTCCAACAATGACCCCAATAATGGCAACAATGATGTTCTAGTATCAAAATTTAGAAATCTCAAGGATCACTCTTACAAAAGATAACAAATAAGAGCATTTAAGATCCAAAACATAGGTAACTCATGATTGCTTAAAGGATATTTGATGACTTGCAATTCATGGGTTAAACTTGTTTTTCTTTCTTCTTTTCTTTTTTTCCTCTTTTTTTTTCCCTTTTTCAACACTTTTGCCCCCTTTTTTTTCTTTTTCTGGGCACTTCACAACTTTATTTCTCTACATTTGTAGAGCATCAAAATAAGAGATTTCAATATAACTATATATGTTGCCATTACATGTCAACCTCAAATCACAAACCAATAAGTTAAAGCAACTAGTTTTCCATTCCTTTAATAACAAGTTGAAAATGAAGGTCAAAACACAAGGCTTGGGCTAAAAATTGTGATTTTATGTCAAAGAAAGAGGTTAAAGCTTCAACTTGGCTAACTAGGAGAAATAACAGACGAGATAGATTTTAGAAAGCCAAAATAGTTTAATGCATTAAATCACCTAGTAGTCTCAACATGGATAACAGAGCAAGTTCTAAAATGATGAAAACACTCAACAAGGAACAATTTGAGCACAAAGAATGTGATTGTTTTTTAAAGGCTTAAACCTCACTATTTAAGTAGGCTTTTTGTCAAATCTCACACTTTTTTCATTTAAATCAACCATTGAGGACCAAGATAATCATTCTATCACCAAATCACTATTCTTTTAAACATGATCTTAAGGACATAAGTAATGTGTATAAGGTATGGATGAATGAGCATTGAAGAACATAGGGTAATTATGAATGAGAATTGGGTAAATGTATGAATATATATTGCTGGAAAAAAAGTTGTGTGAATGTGTAAATATAGCTTGTTGAAATACCATATTTAAATTAACAATTGTGTGTGTCTTATAGGAGGCTTTTTGATCATGAATAGGTACATGGGTAAGTGAAATGTATGGTTGATTAATTTGGAGTAAATCAAGCTTACTTAAATGTGTACACTTGATTGCAAAATGGTAATGTACAAGCTACAATGTTTGATTGGTCTTAAGGTGTATAAGCACAAATTGAATAATCAAGATCTATACATAAGAATACATACCTGGAAAGTAAATTGAGCATGCATTGAAACATGACATATATACATGTGCATAATTGTATATTCATATAATTAAATAAATTAGTGATTTGTGAACTATGTGCGTATGTATTACATGACAATAAACGCACAAGGTGATCGTCAACATCCAGACATTACCCGAACATCGAGGCACTAGCATTTTTGGAGTCTATTGTGAGTCAACTTAGATGTGTAAACTCACTTATATGTGCTTCTTTATGAATTGTATATTTTATATGAAATGCATGTACAATTGATTGATAAATGTCGGACTTAGGTCTTAGGAGTTAGTTATATGGCATGAGCACACTGAAATGAAAGGTAATGAAAGCATAACAGATGAAATGATGCATCTCATCATATTAAAATGCATGATCAGATAAAGGAGTTATGACTAGAGTGACGATATATAGAAAAGAGCTTTAAGCTCAGAATTATAAAAAAGAGCCTCAGGCTCCGATAGCATGGACTCAGTATCCATAATATGTACGGGATAGTCATGAACTCGGTACCCACAACGGGTACAGGTCAACAAAATTGTATTGATAGACACTTGGTCATAACAAAGAAAAATGAAAATGAAAACACATGAGCATTTGCATATGCATCATATGATTGAATTGAAATGATTTATTAAGTTGCTTTGAAATAGTGAAATACAACTGAAGTCAATGGAGAAATTGATGTGATATGCAATACTGGATTACATGATATACTTGTTGAAGTATGATAAATTGTTATATAACTTGTCTTTGTGATTTAACTGTTGGACCCCAAACCTTTCGTAAAAGATTAGAACTATTGAATAAGAAATTTTGGTGATTAGTCACGAGTTAAGAGCAAATGAATGAAAGTTCTTGAACTAAGAAATGATAGACAAGAGTAAAGTAGGGAATGATAAAAGTGGATAGATTCATGATTTGCTATGGTGTTTTTGGTAGATAAGAGATTTTGAAATAGGAAGAATTAAGGTGAAAGTAGCAGTAAAATGAAAGAAAAAATGAAGTTGAATTTGTGTAGTAAGTTAATGAAGAATATGTACATATGTGTATGTTCCATTATTCGTGATCATGATTAATCATAGATTGTGATTTTTTTATGGAGGACATTGATTTGAAATGAATTTGAGAATGAGGAGTAAATGAAGTAGAAAAAGCAATCTTGGTATAAGTTGTGTAAGGAAAGATTTTGAAATAAAGAGTTGATCTAGAAAAAGTTTACTGAGTATGCTTCAGTATTTTAGCCACAACGTTTTCTCCGGTTGTCCAAATGAGATGATTCTTAATTTGATTAAACTAGAGATATATGGCTACATTTCGTATAAAGACATCAAATTTCAATTCTGTCTATAAGAGTCTCAAAATTTGTCATGAACTTAAGAATTGGGTGTAGTACGTTGGTGTATGAATGGAAAATTCGTCTTTGAATTTTAGGGGCAAATTTGGGATTGATATAAATAGGTTTTGGCAAAGTTGCCTTCTGGAAAGTTGTAGATCTTTCTTTTTTCTTTCCAACGGTATATAATATGAAAATTTTAGACATCTGACCTAAAAGTTATGCCCCTTTTATTGTCCCATCTCAGTTTTGTTCTGTCTCAGTTTTGCTTCCGTCTCAGAATGACATCATCATTGTCTTAGTATGACGTCAGCATCGTCTCAGTTTTGCTTCTGTCTCAGAATGATGTCATCATCGTCTTAGTATAACGTCAGCATTGTCTCAATTTGACCGTCTTAGTTTGACCGTCTCAGTTTGACCGCCTCAGTTACTGTTCATTTCTTCCGTCTTAAAATGACATCTTACCTTCTGTTCTATTTTTGACCTCACAGATGAAAGAATTAGTCTTCAAGGTCTTCATAAGAGTTGTAGTTCTTGAAGTTTTCTTTCTAACTATATAAAGAAAACCTTAATTTGATATCTGTAGGGAAAGTTATGGAAATTTTTCCAATCTTGTATCGTTTGATGACGTCACCATCGTCTCATAATGAGATCATGCATAGTCTGATCCATTTTCTACCCTTCAGACGATGGAGTTGATCTTTTAGGTCTTCATGAGAGTTGTAGCGCTTGAAGTTATCTTTCCAACTATATAAAGAACACCTTAATCAGATATCTATAGATAAAGTTATGGCTATTTTCCTAATCCTGTATCGTTTGATGACGTCACTTCGTCTAAAAAATGATGTCCTATTGTCTGTTCTATTTTTGGCCCCTCAGATGAAAGAATTTGCCTTCTAGGTCTTCGGAAAGTTGTATCTCTTAACGTCCTCTTTCGAACCATTCAAAGAACACCTCAATCAAAAATTTCTACAGAAAGTTATGGCTGTTTCCTTGAAACAAGTTCAGAATGATTGAGTTCATAAAAATGGTTGCTTCTTTTGACCATAACTTCTTCACTAAACCTCCAAATGACTTGATTCTTGACCCATTGGATTCGTAAGTTTTCTCTATATATCCAACAAAAATAAACGCTATCTGAAATAAAATAAGGAAGATTGAGTGAAAAGAGTGGGACGGGTGCAGCCATACAGTGAATGTGTTCTTAAATAATATGAACTGGTGTTATTTAACTGAATATAGTTCGGTATTTTGATTATTTATGGAGTTCTACTGATCCAAACAAGATGATTTTTGATTTGTGGTGAACTAGAGACATGTAGCTGTTAAGTCAAAATGACTTTACGTATTGAATGATTTTGATGACAACCAAAGAGAAGAAAAGCAGACGAAATATTACCTTAACAAAAATCAGACGAAAGGCTTTGGAGATATAGTAGACTAAAGCCAAGTAAAAAACAGACGGAAGCAAGGA
>JANZLC010000025.1:36918-49727 GCA_026413385.1 Erythroxylum gracilipes
CAAATCCAAAGATCTGAAAAGGGCAATGACATGAATTGAAACAGGGAAGTGATTAAGAGATATCCCAGGAAAATACCCACCTCTCCTAAACTGGCTCGTGAGCACAGATGTCGCGTGATTTTGAGAGGGAGAATAATCCGGCCGTGAGACGAAAAAGGAAAGAGACAGATATATATATACCCAAACGCGCGTTGAATGAAATGGGAAAGACAAATGAAGCTCTTGACGACGGGTGGGGCGGCGACGTTGAGCAAAATAATGTTTGGGTGGTCTGTAGATGTATTCAGTGCAGAGAGGAGTACGTATGGGAGATGGGAGGCGGGAGGCGGGAGGCAGGAGGCGGGAGGCGGTCGAAGAAGACAAATTAATTGAAACCCAAATGAAAAAACGACCGAGTAGTTTTAATTTTTCACCAACACTTCCACGACGTTTACATCATAAAGACGTCGTTAGATGTATTTTCCCACGTTTTAATATTAAAACGTCTCAATTACTTCCTACATTCCGCTACGTCTGAGTCTAACGTTGCAAAAAACTCTCATATTTCCTGACGTTTTTTAAACGTCAGGAAAGGTTAAAGTATTCTGCGACGTTTCACCAGTGAAACGTCGCAGAATCTATTGTCTTTTTGTAGTGACTTCTTTGAAGACGATTTGGTCTTCTCCAGTTCATTCATTAACTGTGAGTGCATATCTAAGGAGGTTCAGTGCTTATGATTATTTGTCTGTTATCATCACATCTTTGTGTCTATGCTCAAGCTTATGGACAGAAGAGTTAAGACGTCATTGGCATTGTTCCCAGCTAAGTTTCTGAAGAGCATGTGGATAAAACGACGATTGTCTCAGGTAAAATCCAAACCTTTTTGCCGCTCGTATGTTAGTTAACTTTGGTAATTGGCTTATCAAGGGGATGGCTCTTAAGTCCACCATATTAACATTGTTATTTTATTCCTAGTATCCTTGAATGGAGTGGGAAAATATTACGTTGTTTACTTCGTATGGTCAATATGCAGGAAGATCTTTTGTAGTTGATAAAAGTGGAAAGGAAAAGGCTTTAGAATTGGTCGCAAGGATGAACAAGTTCAGGCGCTTCAGAAGTCTGCTGATTGGTTTGTTCTCTTATACCTATTAAAAGTTGCACGCTATCATAAATTTTCCATTAAAGTTCCCTTTATGTCATTAGGGCAGTGGGAGACATCATCGCAATATATTTTGTCCGAGTCTAACATTAAAAGTCAAGTAATATGCTTCTTGCGCATCAAGCTTTGCAAGGATAGCAAAGTAAAGTAGCTGGTTTGAAAGACTGTATGGATTAGAAGTAGGATGCACTTTTCAAATTGGTTAGCTTAAATTACATGCTTAGGCACTTCTAGCTATTGCATTATTTCATATTTTCATTCGCTTATTGTCATTGTGTGTTCATGCAATTCCATTCACAGGCTATAAATATTCAAGTCCACAGCTTGACCATATTCTAACGGAATTTTGATAAGACCACTTCCCAACAAGAAGAAAACGAGCTTGACTTTAGTAATGATGGTGATGGCTTCCTCAATTAGAAGCCAGTGTGAATAGAATTGGGCCACCAGAGTTGCTAATGGATGACCATTGAGATTCAGGATCAGGAACAGATTCTTAAACCAATAACGGCATATCCATCCATTTATGACAAAGGTGTAGACTACTAAAGGGAAATGCATTTCTACTCTGCTTTCCTAATGTGCCAATGGATTCTTCCTATACTGAAAATCGCAAATTGAAACAGTTCTGCGGTGGCTTGTTTTGCCTGAAATAGTTTGGCCCAATAAGAAAAAAGAATCTCCGTAACCGAATTTTTTGGTCGAACGCAGCTAGAATCTTCTAGAAGCTAATCTCATTATTTTGTTTGAACTTTTAACCAAAAGGAGAGACAAAAAAAAGGACTATTCTTTCCTTCGCATGTAAACATGCTTTTGGTTTTTCCGGGAGAAGGAATTCATAGAATCAGTAATTCAACAAAGAATAACTATGTTCTTTTTTCGTTCAAAATTTTTTTATTTCAATTTTTATTTAATAATTAATAATTATGGACCAGGTTTTATTTCCTGTTATGGATGAACTGAACGAAAGAATAAGTAACATGGCTGAAGATAATGCTTCAATTGCAATGCTTTCTCGTACTCGTGGACAGGCAAGCGAGATGATTACTTAATTACTATACCAATGGCATTTTTCTTATTTGGACCTCATTTCCTTGTCATTACAAGTTTCTTTTGTTACATTTCATTGCCATCACATAACTAAATCTTGCAAAAGTCTATTACATTAATTTTACAGATCATCTTGCTAGTTTTGTAGCAAACTTACCTCTTTTTACATACATATAATTGGTTCAAACTGTTGGACATCTTTTTGATAAACTGTTATTATGTTGCTATATTTTTATTTTTTTGAATTCTTTATTTTATTTTAATTATTTATTATTACTTTATTCTAAGTATTTATTAGTTTTTAATGTATTTAGTTATTTTATGACATCTTTTATGTTTATTTGAATAAAATAAATGAATTATTTATTTATTTACTCTTTTTACTTGCATCACTATTTGTAATTTTTTGTTGTATTATTATTATACTACTTACTTTTTTATTGTCACATTTATATGTGGGTCTACTAGAAACAACTTTTTTATTATATAAGAGTAAGGTTGTATACTATCGACCTCTCCAGACTCTGCATTAGTGTGAGATTAAGATTGAGTGTGCGGATGAATTAATATTAATTAAGAGAACAAAGTTTATCAATCCTTATAGAAGTAATAAATTTTTCTATTAATATTAAATTTGGTTTTGTTTGACTTATTTATATTCTACACCTGAGTTTAACAGAAAAAGAAACTTTGAAAATTGAAAAAGGCTAGCTAACTAATTCTCAAATTCTCACAAGTTGAGAGTTGGGTACTCAGCTAATATTAAAAACGTTTCATGCGGGTGAAGTATTCAAGCCACAGAAAAATACTGCGGAACATGTACGAGCCCCATCTAATTGAAAAAATAAAATGAAATGAGGATTTGGTTCTTCCCACGTACACCTCATAGGCCTGGCCACACCATCTCTTTCGAAGGTTATTCCTAGGAGAAGTCTTCACTCAAAGAGTCGATTCCGGCAACCAAAGATACTAAAATCAAAGTATCGGTGTATACGATTACTCGGAGCTTGGATCATACTACAGATAAGGGGTTGAAATCTTCTGTCCCACTTATCTAAGCCCTACTCGATGCCATTCATCCACAACCACAAATTTTAGTGGCCATTGACATGTCCTAACGAAGGACAAAATACTAAAATATCAAAATGAGCGGCTTTTCACTGTCGCTATATGTGGACGCCTAGCGAGTGCTGCTTGATATAGTTCTGTAAACATTTTTCTTAGATTAGTAAAAAGAAGATATGTCTGAAGTGTCATGGCTTCCCGATCTCCAAATGCTAGAAAGTGTTCCGGTAAGAACATAAGTTGTAGAGACCGAAAAGAAAAGTCATGTCGTCAAATTTAATCAGTATAATTAAATTTGGAAGCATATGTTTAGATTAAGTTTTGTTAAATTAAATTAACACCCTGCTAATGAAAAATATAAAATATAGCCCCTTTTGTTAATTTCCAAATCATCAGAAAAGTACAAGGGCTTATTTTCACCTACTGAGTGAAAGACTTTAAGAACCAGAAAAGAATAAAATAGTCACATGCTTTAATCAAATCAACAACATTGAACCTATAGCTTATGACCTCTCCTTCATATCTCTAACTTACCATTCCAAGCAATTGCAGTATCGTGCAAATAACCCCTTCAATCCTGTAAGACAAAACTTCGATGGATCTTCTTCAATGGCTGAACCAAAGTTGGAAGCTTTTCTTCACTTTGGCATCCATTTTGGTGGCAATAGTGTTGATGTTTCTGTTGCAGGATAACTTAAGAAAACGAAAGCTGAATCTTCCACCTAGCCCTGGAAAGTTACCCATCATCGGGAACCTTCACCAGCTTGGTAACATGCCTCACTTATCTCTTCGCAGACTAGCTGATAAATATGGTCCTATCATTTTCTTACAACTTGGTGAAATCCCTACTGTGGTAGTCTCTTCCGCTAATTTGGCAAAGGAAGTACTGAAAACCCACGATCTTGCTCTCTCTAGCCGTCCTCAACTTTTGTCTGCCAAGAGCCTGTTCTATGGCTGCACTGACATAGTTTTTGCTCCTTACGGTGCCTATTGGAGGAGCGTAAGGAAAATCTGCATACTTGAGCTACTTAGTATCAAAAGGGTCCAATCTTTCAGCTTTGTTAGAGAAGAAGAGGTAGCTCGCTTGGTAAGTCGGATTGCAGAGTTCTATCCCAAAATTACCAATCTGAGTAAAATGATTGGTTTATATGCAAATGATGTCCTGTGCAGAGTTGCACTTGGCAAGGGTTTCTCTGAAGGTGGGGAATATGATCGACATGGATTCCAAAAGTTGCTTGATGATTACCAAGAATTGCTTGGAGGGTTCAGTCTGGGAGATTATTTTCCTTCTTTGGAGTTTGTTCACAATTTATCAAGCATGAAGTCAAAACTCCAGACCACCTTCAGACGATTTAACCAGTTCTTCGATGAGGTCATCACTGAACATCTAAGAACTGAGAAAAAAACAGGGGACCAAAAGGATTTGGTGGACGTTTTGCTTGACATACAGAAGAATGGGTCTGCTGAAATTCCCCTTACTATGGATAACGTCAAAGCCATCATCTTGGTTCGCATAGACTACATTTCTCTCTGGTTTACCTGTAAATTGTAATTCCAGGATCCTGATCTTTCTCTTGATTGTTCCGTACGCAGGATATGTTTGCTGCTGGAACCGATACAACATTCATAACTCTTGATTGGGCGATGACAGAGCTAATCATGAATGCCAAAGTCATGGAGAAAGCACAGGCTGAAGTAAGGAAAATCGTAGGAGACAGACCACATGTTAAAGAAAGTGATCTTCCCAACCTGCAGTACATGAAAGCTATTATCAAAGAGATATTTCGGCTCCATCCACCAGTTCCTGTTTTAGTTCCCAGAGAATCTATGGAAGATGTTACCATTAGTGTGTACAATGTTCCAGCAAATACTAGGGTTTACGTCAATGTCTGGGCAATAGGTAGAGACCCACAACTCTGGGAAAATCCTGAGACGTTTGAACCAGAAAGATTTGTGGGCAGTACCATGGACTTCAAGGGGCAGGATTTTGAGTTGCTACCCTTTGGAGCAGGTAGAAGAAGCTGCCCGGCAATTGTCTTTGGAACAGCCGTAATTGAGCTTGCTCTTGCTCAACTGCTTCATAGCTTTGATTGGGAGCTCCCTTCTGGTGTCAGACCTCAAGACATTGACAATACAGAAGCTTTTGGGATCTCCATGCACAGGACAGTACCTCTTCACGTCATAGCCAAACCACACTTCAATTAAAGGCAGATGTTTATGCTTTTATCTGTGCAGATATCTACCTAATATCTGCTATTCTATAGATGCTATGTCTTCTTGTTAGCATAAGTTTTAATAAAAATGGTAGTGTCTGCAACATATCTTTAAAAATCTTACATGCAAGTAATTTTACTGCTTAAGCAGTCTGTTGGAAATTAGTATCTCATCTTTGAACATTGCGTGGAAGTCTAGATAGAAATACCGACGACATTAAGGCCATTGCTGAGTCGATATTTCAATAGAACTTTTGTCATCTGTCACGAAATATCAATGTTGGACCATAAAATAAAATTACAGAGAAACGTATGAGAAGAATTTTAGTTCTTGGATTAAGGTCAATTTTTAATGGTCTCGTCACGTGATAAGTAGTTGAGATAAACAATCGACTTTTGTTGAGTTGAAAAATACTGTAGCCAATCAAGAAGGAATTAGATAAAGAGATGGTTGGTATCTTCGTTGAAGATGAATAGAAAATAGGGATGATAACTAACGAGCCCGATTTGAAAATTTTGGTCTAAAGATTAAGTTCGACCTAATTTTTTTAAATTTAAATTTTAAAAGCGTCATTTTAATTAAAATTTCGCTACTTTGATTCAATCCAAAGATCTTTTTTTTCAAAATCAGTTGTGTTCAAGTCTACTCAAACTAGATCGGATCTCTTAACTTCGAATTGGACCGGACTTATTTGCCAAGCTTATGTGAAACCTCTCTATACCAAAAACGGATATTTTTGTGGTAAAGGTCGAGGTATTACAGAATTGACAAAATTACTGTAGCGACCTCTATGTTATACGAAAGTAGCTAATTAAATCCTAAGATATAAAATGTTACTCTATTAACTTTATGTTTTCAATTTCGCTGCAAAAAAAAACCCTTAGTCATGTGTTGTTAAGGGGCTGTAAGTTAATAAAATTTCAACTCAGAGTTTTTTTTGCTAATATTTATATGTCAGGATTTTTTTAGCAACTTATGAATAACACAGGGTTATTAAGGCAATAAATTCTTACAGAATTTGAAACCTCAAGAAGTGCAGGTAGGAAACTAAATACGGAGACAACTTGAAGGAAGCTCACAATAAGGGAGAGTTTGCCAAAATCAAGTGAGACAAAATGAAAAGAAATATTGTCGAAAAAGTAATCGGTGTTACAACTGTGAAGAGCGGGAACATTTTGCTTGCAATAGTCGATTTCAGAAGTAGAAATATATGTTGTCACCTCCTGTCACACCAACGATAACGAAGAAGAATGAAACTTTTATGAAATAATCTGACTAAGAAGACCTAATTGAAGAAAAGATAGCAGCTTCGTGCATATCAGGAAAGACATCACTTATCTTAATAAGTGACTAATTAAGGAAAATGGGTTGTGGTGAGTGGTGACAACCACTAATTACAAGCTACCAATGACACAAGTAGGCAAAACATAGTCCTCACTAATAATTACATGCTACACACTAGTAGGCAAAGTAGAATTCTTACCAGGTACGATCTATATCTCATCTTATTTCATCAGGAAATTATGTGGTGGATCAAATGATGTAAAGGTCTATTGAATCTTGAATTACATTGAAACATCAGTTAGATGACTGGAATCCGTAAATAAGAGTCAGCAAAGACAGCACAAGTAGACAGAACAGGGAAATTTGAGAATGTTGATTTGTGCATGCTATTTAGGACGTGTGAGTTATTTGTGTTGGGTGAGTTTTTCTCTTATATGAACGGTAATGTAATCATTTTTGACCTACTTAGATGATTAATTTATGGCTCAAATGGATAGTGTCTTCTGATAATGGATTTAGTAAATTGAAACCTGTATTTCATATAATGACATATTAGTTAAATATTATTATATTGAAGAGTATTCTGGATATTTGATAAAAGTTTAGAATTGACTTTTTAAAGTAGAAAAGTATTTATAGCTCAGTGGGCTCTGTAATATGATCACCCTCATTGATGATTTTTAAAGGTATGTACAGATTTATTTTATGAAATAAATATTAGAAGCCTTTCTATGTTCAAATAGTTCAAGAAAAAAAGTAAAAACGAAAAATATAATTTTTATGCCCATATAATGAGAGAGAATATACATCTTATAAGTTATATAATTATCTAATATAATACAATATTTAGTGACAATTGATATGTCCTAAGATGCCATAACAAAATGAAATTATTGAAAGGAAAGTTCTTCTGTCTTGCTGAAATATATAATCTTTTAAGAAGTTATAAACTTAAAACTAAGAGTTCATGACATAAAGAAAAATCAAATGTCACCTAAAAAAGAAAAATCAACTTAGCATTAAAAAAAATTGAAGAAGATATTGAAGAATAAAATCCAAAAGAACTACTTTGGAAATCCATGATAATAAGTAACTAAATCCTAAATATGCTAATGTGCTTTAATAGAAGAAAATGAAAAGCTAAGTACATACAAAGAAGCTATTAAGAATAAATTAAGAATGAAGGAAACCAATGGAAAAAAAAATTCAAGCTCTAAGATAGAACGAGACATGCACTCAAACCAAAAGATGCAAAACTCATTTCATGCAAATGTGTTTATGGGTTAAAGCATATTGATTTTTATCAGAGTGTGTGGATGACTCAATTGAAAAAGAAACTCAAAACATAATACATTGATTGTAATATTTTACAATAATAATATTCTCACAACTTTTCACTCCATACTAACACACACCTCACATTCACGGCACACACCTCAGTTTCACTCACTCACAATTAATTAATTGTTGGTCACTCACACACACACATTATGGAGCTTAGCTCCTTTTATAAAAACCTTAAGTCAGTTAACAACTGACTTTCACTTTTATAATATTCTAGATGTTATTCTAGAATATTATGGAAAGTTTGTGTAATAAATGTTATTTATGTACATAGGGTGAATGAGAAGTCTCTCTAGTTATCAAGAGAGGATGCCAGTCTCTCTCTCTCTCTCTCTCTCTCTTAACACTCCCCCTCATCAACTACTTTCTTGTTCTTGAATCATACCAAGTTGCCTTCTAAATTCTTCAAATTTTGTTCTCTTAATTCCTTTAGTAAATGAATTTGCAACTTGGTCTTCTATCTTTGCATATTTTATCTTGATATGTCCTTGTAACACTTTTTCTCGAAAAAAGTGATAGTGTACATTTTCTGATAGACATATTGATGATTAATTATCACAATGTAGCTCCATTGGATAGTCTATTGATTGATGGAGATCCACCATTAGTTGTTTTATCCATTCATCTTTTTATGCTGCCATTGTTGTTGCACAATACTTAGCCTCAATGGTTAAGAAAGAGATTGTTGGTTGTCTGTACCAGGAGATTGCCCCACATTTAAGTCCGAACACAAATCCAGTGGCTGATCTTCTTGTATTATGGTCTCTAACATAGTTTGCATCACAATACCCCACTACCTTGCATGTGCTTCCCTTTTTATGTAGTAGTCCTAGATCAAGAGTTCCTTTGATATACCTGAGTATGCGTTGGACTACATCTAAATGAGATTTTCCAGGATTTGCTATAAATCAACTAACCACTCCAACAACAAATGCTATGTCAGGCCGTGTTAGTCTCAGATAAATCAAGTTTTCTACAAGCTATCGATACATTGTTGGATCTTCTAACTTGCAACCTTCTTTTGAACAAAGTTTAGTATTCACCTCCATTTGGGTAGAAACTAGTCTCCAGTCAAGCATTCAAAACTTATGCAATAAGTATTTAATATAGTTTTGTTGGCATAAGAATAATCCTTCTTTGAATTGTTTTACTTCAAGTCTGAGGAAATGTTTCAACTCACCAAGTTCCTTCATTTGGAAGCGCACCGAGAGATTACTTCGAATCTACTGAACTTCTTTTTCATTATCACTAGTAATGATAAGATCATCCGCATAGATAAGCACTATTGCCAGCGTTCCATTCTCATTTTTTCACGAACAAGCTAAAGTTTGCTAGACCCATTGTGTATCCATTTTATATTAAGAATTCAATAATCTTACCATACCATGCCCTTAATGCTTGCTTTAACCTATAAAGCGCCTTCTTTAGTTTACATAAATAGCTTGCATGAGCTTTGTCTTCAAATCCTTGAGGTTTCTCCATATATACTTCTTTGTCTAGCTCCTCATGCAAGAAGGCATTCTTTACATTCATTTGCCAGAGTTTCCAAAATTTATTAGTTGCAAGGGCAAGTAGGACACGTACCATTGTGATATTTACTACCGGACTAAACGTTTCATCATATTCTAGCCCGTACTCCTAAGAAAAATCTCGTGCAACCAATCGAGCCTTATATCTTTCAAATTTTCTTTCAAGTCATCTCTTTACCTTGAAAACCCATTTGTAAGAAATTGATTGTGCATTCTTGGGTTGTGGCACTAAGTCCCAATTTTGATTGTCTCTTAATGCTTGAATTTCTTTATCAATTTCTTTCTTCCAATTTAAGCTTTGCGATGCTTCTTCATAGCTTGTTGGCTCAGCTACTTCATTTTCTTTTGTTAATGCTACATTTGCATACTTGGGATTCGACCCTCTTTTTCTAGTTAACTTGTGTAAAGATTGTTAAACTTCTTATTCTTCTGGCTCTTCTAATTGACTTGATCTTTCTCCTTCAGGAGTTGTAAGATGCACTATAGTTTTCCATGGGCTTTTCTTTGATGACATGTCATGAATTTCTTCCAACTGTTCTATTGGTCTTCCTTCTTCAACTGACTCTTATGATTTTTCAAGCTCAGAGGACTCTTTAAATCTTTCTTGTAGTTTTTCCTCTATTGCTTCATAATTTGGTAACAAAACTGCTTATGGATACCATCATGACGATGCCTCATCGAGCACCACATTTCTCAATACATAGCATCGATTTGTTATTGGATTACAACACCTCTAACCTTTTCTTTCACTATCATATCCCACGAATATACATCAAATTGTCTTTTTATCAACTCTACAGGTGGTCTAGTTTGTCTAGTACAAACACACAGTAAACACAATCAAAGACTCGAAAATTACTAATTGTGCGTTTAATATTCCATAACTTTTCAAATGGCGAGATAAATTGCAGTCGAGCTTGAGGCAATCTATGTTGCTGTCTTTATACACTCGACCTAAAAATATAGGTGGCACATTTTTGGCATGTAACATGCTTCTTCATATTTCTACAAAGTGGTGATTCTTCCTTTCAGCAATCCCATTTGTCTGTAGGGTGCTTGGACAACTGAACTGCCTACGAATTTTATTTTCTCGTAAATAGTTAAAAAAATCTTTAGATGTGTACTTTCCCCATTGTCTATACGGAGGCATAATATTCCTCTCCCTAATTCTTTTTCCACTTTTTCTTTGAACACTTTAAATTTGTTTAATTCCTCGAACTTCTCTTTCATAAAGTTAACCTATACATACCTTGAATAATCGTTAATAAAAGTAATCATGTATTGAAATCCACTAATGGATGGTTGTTTCGTTTGTCCAAAAACGTCATAGTGGATCAACTCAAGTAGCATCTTAGTTTTGTATGTTGATTCTTCATAAGGGAGTTGATGTGCTTTTAGATATTGGGATCCAACACATATTGTATCATCACGAACATCTAGCTGAGGAAGACCTTTAAGCAGGGACTTCTTCATTATTGCCTTCACCTTATAATAACTCACATTCCCAAGCCTTGCATGCCACAAATCAGGTGTCTCATTTATCCTTGTCTTATTTACATATGGTATTTGTGCAATCATAACATAGACAGACTCTAGGCATTGCCCTTTTATGATGGGTGCACTTGTTATCTTCAATATTTAGTACACCTTTACATCTTTTGGACCGAACACTATATAATTTCGTGAAGATGTGAGCTGTAAAATAGGGAGTAAATTTTTCTTCATACCTGGCACATGGTAGACGTTGCTTAACTCCACCTTATGAGGATTGTATTGAGGCACTATTATAGTCTAGGCGATGTAAGTGATTGGCAGTTTAGAATTATTTGTTATGACTATGACCCGTCTTCCATTATATTCTGCTAGATTGATCAATTTGACTTTATCTATTGTCATATAGTTAGAGCACCTAGAATCAATAATCTAATCATCACTATAGTTAATTAGCTCATCCTTCATCATTATGAATGCAGATTCTTCCATTAGCTTAGCCATGCAAGAAGTTGCATTCTCAATATTCTCTTATATTGCTATAGATACTGAAGATCCCATCCTTCTTCACTTTCATTATCATTCTGGGTGGAAGTTGAAACATTACCTTCAACTCTTTTGAATCGGCAGTCCCTAGCGAAGTGTTCCCTCTTGCCACAATTGTAGCATTGGTTGTTCTACCACTGGTACTTTTTGTCTTCATTATTTTGAACCTGCTGAGCTCCCCCTTGTTGAGAACATCTTCTCTCTTTGTTTTTCCATTGACCATCCAGTGAATTCCTTGGATTATCATCACCACGTCCCATAACAATTTTGATTTTCCCTTTATATTCCCTTTGCTTACTGAACAAAGCTTTCTCTTCATCCTTCAATGAAACTTTAGACATTTGGTTGTCTAAGGTCTCTTGATTGACAAGAATATTTTCCAACTCTATAAGGGTTAGTTCTTTGACCCAACTATGAGTTGCGGTGACGATGACATTATATTCTGTCGTTAGCCATAACTAATGATTCTCCTCATTTTAGTCTTCATAATTGCATTTTAAGGATCTAATTTTAAAATTTCTTAACTAAAAGATTTAACTTTTGTGAAATATTCACTTATCGAAATATTTTGTTGTGAGACTGATAGGACTTCATTTTCTAACCGTTGAAGCTTGAGTCATTAGCCCTAGCGAACAATGTTGCTAGACTATTCCATGCCTCCTTAAGTGTTTTTACATCCTTGATGCAGTGTAGCAAGTCATCCTCAATTATCAAATATAGTACGCACATAGCTTTGCCAGCTTTAATCTTCCATTTATTTAATTCTTCTGCATTTATGGGAATGAGGAATATGTCAAGCTTGCTTTAGGGCAAGTGGGAAATTGTTGGAGTTATGTAAATATAGTGCCCTGGAAAGCAAGTGTATTTACATGTAACTTTATTTTCTTCAGTTACAGCTTTGTAATGAAAATTTTTATTAATAATAAAACAAAAGAGTTTGGTTTTATTTGTGTGAGCATTATACATCTAGTCAAAAGGTACCAAGATTCTTTTGTAAGTAATATACATATACATAGACATGTATGGGAAACATGTATATTATTAGAATCTAAATTAATTGATTCACAGTTAAATAATCAAGTTGGTCACTTGATTATGGTTTAGACTGTAGTGTTGCGATTTATCTCCATATAAGTAAAGGAGTTTAC
>JANZLC010000025.1:59652-71696 GCA_026413385.1 Erythroxylum gracilipes
GTGGGCTTAGGATTTGGACACTTGTCCAATTCCTAAGACTTTAACTAGTTTCTCATTTAATTAGTTCAATTATCTCTCAATCTTACTGCAGATGTCTCCCAATTTCCAATATCATTTTCTCACAATTTTTTTCTTGTAGCTTTTACATGATTTATCATATATCATTTTTCTCAATCATTTTGATTTCTTCATCTATGGCTTTTCTCCAAAGTTGTTCTTTAACAACTTCTTTATATTTTTTAGGTTCTCCAATGATGAATGCAATATTTGCATATCTTGGATTTGGTTTTTATTGCCTTTTTCTTTAGATTGGAGGCACTTCTTCTTCTACTTGATTTTCTTCTTCTTAATGTTGTTAATCATATTATGTCATTAACAGTGATGGTATGCTTAGGCTTGGATCACTTGTTTTATGCAATTTGATGACTTCTTTATAAAGCTTGACTCTATTTGTGGCTTCAGTGTTCCATTATCATCTTGCCCTTTTGTTCAAGATGACATTTCTTAAAATGATCAGTTGCCTTGTTTCTGACTTAACATAATCAATAACCTTTTGATTTCTCACTGTGGCTAATGAAGATGCACTTTTCTCCTTTTTTATGTAACTTTTTCTTAATTACCTTTTGGAATGTAAGAATATGCTACACATCAAAAGACTTTAAGATGGTGAAAATTTGGCTTTCTTTTAAACCATACTTTATAAAGAGTTATATTTAGGATTGCCTTAGTAGGAACGATCTAGAATTTATATTACAGTATTAACTACTTCTGCCCATAGATTCTTTAGTAGATTCTTGCTATATAGCATCATCGAGCCATCTCATTAATGGTTATATTCTTCCTTTCAATGGCACTATTTTATTATGATGTACGTTGAACAATTTGTTCCTTTTTGATACTCTATTCCCTACAGAAATTAATGAACCTATGATCTTTTAATTCTCCCCTATGAATAATTCTTAGGATTTTGAGAGAATCGCCACTTTATTTTTCTACTAGGGCCTTGAACTAAAAATGGCCTTGAACTCCTTGAAACAAGAAAATGTACTTGATTATTGCTAGATGAAATACACCCACATGATTCAGGTGTAATCATTGACAAAGAGAAGAAAAAAAAGTTTCTATCACTAGTGGTTTTTGATGGACCACGAATGTCAATATACACAAATTGAAGGGGAGTTCTGGTCTCAAAGATGTTTTTTGAAATGGAATCTTGTGTATTTTACCATAAATGCAACCTTCATAGACTTTGTTTTCAGAAGAAATAAAAGGAAGCCCAAACACTATGTTCTTTTGCTATAAGAGTTTGAGGCCATTAAAATTTAGATGGCCATATCTTAAGTGTCATAATATGAATTCATCCATATTCTCAAATCTTAATGCATAATTTTTCCTGAATGGCATCTTTTGAGGAAAAACCTTATTGGGGCCCATTTTGATAGAATATATGACTTGGCCTTTCTTCTTGTCAATAATGATGCATCTATTGTCATTAAAGATGATTTTATAATTTTTGCAAATGAATTGGCCTACAGTTAATAGATTTTAAGCAAGGTCTGACATATAGAAAATATTAGGGATTTATTTTTGGTTTCCTTATTGGGATCTAAAGACAATATTGCCTTTCCCTTCAATAGTATATATATTTCCATCATTAAGTATAACTTGGCATTTCACACTTTCATCTAATTTCATAAAGCAACTTTTTTTTCTTTGTTATATGTTATGGACAACCACTATCAATGTATCAAACATCCCTTGATTCCTATGAAGATTACACAAAGTATATTGTGTGATCAAAAGATTCATTATTTTCTGAGAAATTTGCATCTTCCTTTTTTCAGTACCAATAATCTTTTTCATAATGGAGATGTCTTTTGCACCTTTTGCATTTGTGTTAACAATCTTTTGTATCATGATTATTTTTCTTGCACAGTTTGTAATAAGAGCTTAATTTATTATTGCTCCCTTGCTAGCTTCTCCCTCTACCATGATTAGTAAGTGGTCCTCTTCTTTGAAAATTTTTACTGTGAATAATTTTCTTATGTAAATCATTGCTGGAGACATTTGCTTTTGTTTGTCATATTTGCTCTAGTTACTGCTTGAATCTTTTTAGTCTAGCTTTATAAACATTTAGAGAGCCTATTAATTCCACCAGAGCGAGTTTTAATAAATCTTTTGATTCTTCTATAGGAACCATAATATAATCATATTTTGCAAGAAGACTTCATTATATTTTTATATTATTTTCTTATTTTTTGTCTCATTAACTTTTTAATCTGATTGAAGATATTAAATTTATAATATAAATAAAGATTTTATTAATTCATATTTTTGAATTAGTAGTATGTTAAATCATTTCCATAAAGATTGAAGTTTGATGGATATTACTTTGTCTATGACTCTGAACTCATTTTTTATTGTTTCCCATGCCTCTTTTGCATTGCTTGCTTGAATAATCCTAGGAAAAATCTACTTGTTAACTCCTTGTTAGATGAATAACAGGGCCTAACATCATATTGATTATTTTTCCTGTACTTTTTTTTTTTTTGTACTTTTGTCTATGTATTGAATTCTTATTTGTTTGTGGGGACTTCGTAACCACTCTCTATAACATCCCACAAGTCCTATGAGATGAATAAAGTCTTCATTGGATGTTCCAATAATTATATTCTTTCTCACTAAAAATGAGATTTAAGGTTTGAGAATAATTGAAGGTTAGTAAATCAAGTGAGCAAGGAAGGTCATTGAGAAGGGCCAAACTGTTCCAATACCACCATTAGGTTTTAGGAACATGAGAGTCGAAGAGAAGGGTTTATACAAAAATAGCTTTATTGTTTTAGCTTTCTATTGCTTACAAATTTTTTCTTCACTTCGTTAGAATATATTTCTGGCTTATTTATAGCCTTATGAAGTCAATGGTGACATCTAAAATATTCTAGATATTTTACCTAATATTTATTTTACTTCTTAATTTTTATCATTTTAGACTTAGAGTTCATAGTTGAATACAAGAGATATTTCTATATAATTGATTGTATATAATTTCCTAGACTCTCGATATTAATTTTTTACACATTTTTCTAAACTTTCCAAATTATATTTCTTGACAATTTCTTACACTTTCTAGATTATTTTTTGGCACTTTATGGTTAAAACAATCATCACGAGCTTACTATATAAGATAACAACGTTTGTGCAGTGCGGTTATACAGTGGCTCTATTATTTTCCAACTTAGTCGTAATTTTAAAGATGGAAGACTGAAAATTGTGTTAGTATGTATGGATGATCTAATCATCACTGAAAATGACATAGATGAGATTAGTCAAATTGGATATAAGCTTTTAAATGAAAGAACTTAGTGAGATGACATTTTTTTAGTTTCAAGATAGAGGATACACAGTGCTAGTAGCCCTAGGAAACTTTAGGAAAGGCACTTGCCTAGAGTCCAGATTTATAGAAGGCTTATTCATTATAAGAGTTGGAAACTGAAAAGTTAATAAATCTATTCATTTAAAGACTTGGAAATTGAAAATTATATATATTAATTGTTAGGCATATATACTAACATCTTTATTCACAATTATATATTTTACTATTATGTAATGGAAGTTCAATCATTGACGTTTCATTTAAACCCCATCTTTCAATAAAAAGGGTCCATTAAAAGTTTCAATGGACCCTTTTTATTTCAGTGTAAAGATCCTATTATGTAATGTTCTCTACGGAAAAAGAGTCCAACTTAAACTTAGAGAAAGCAGATTTATGTGAATTTTTATTATTTCGAGAAATAATCAAATTCAGCATTTTGATCAAGTATAAGTAACAAAATTATATTTAAATTAAATCTAATTATAGAATGGATATAATATTTCATTTTGTATCAAGTAAAGCTAATGTGTCCATCAAATTTCCTACATTACACTTAAATTAATAGAATGTTTAATTATGAAGTACATTTTGTCATAGTATAAAGACACTAATATATGTAGCTAATTTATTGAAAAACTGAAAATGATAATGAAAAAAGATATACTATTTGAGATATTTACGTTATAATTTATAAATTATGTATAAAAATTTGTTAATTATTTGTTACAATATATGATAAATATTTTGTGCAAGAAAACTGAAGTATATAAAATTGAATTGAATATTAATTAAATAGCATGTAGTTAGTATGTTTTATCATAAGTTAGAGCTAAATCTATCATAATTATAAAAGTCATCACAATATGATACAAACATGAGAACTATCAATATATTGACTGTTCAAAAGTTATGTAATTGAATTGTTTAATAAAATAAAACAAATTATCATTAGTTAGATGACTTTTAGGTACATATATTAAATTTAAAAATTATTAGAATTAGGTGAAAATAAGAATTACTTTAATGACTAATGCAATAGGCATAAGCATAAGCCTAAGCCTAGTACATATTAAAAGAGAACAAAGTCCTAACAATTTAAGAACGAGTGATTATTATATGAATAATTAACAAACGTGGTCATCTAGAAACTAGGCCTAAATTTGGCAAAGACTATTCTGGGATTTATGCGCTACCCCACTTGCACATAAATCATATTTTAGTTGTGTTTAAATATTTATAACTTATAATTCACTAATTTGTAAATTAACCCTTAAAATATTAGATATTAGATATTGTATAATCTATAAACAAATATTTTTACATTTCATTACCTAAAAATGTTTAAATATATCTATGGTAATATGTTAATAATTATAATTTTAAAAGTCATAAACTTTATCAATTTTATTTATTTCAATTAAATTTATGAAAATTATGTTAAAACTAATCAAATGATGTACTTAACAATTTAATATTTAATTAGCACTGCACTTATTAGAGTTAAATAAATTAAAATTAAACTAAAACAAATAAGATGTATAACAATGGAATGGAAAATTATGGAAAGGTTTAAAATTTGTACAGCAGTTGGCATTTCAATGTATCTACTACCTATTCATGAAAAAGATACTCATATGACCCTACTTCTATATGTTATGCCTTTATTCTCTCTTTTATAAATTGAGTTAATTTAATGTACGTATCATAATTTAATTATTAAACTAAATTGCATAATTTATAATTTAGTAATTAAATCAAATTGCATAACTTGTATTTTTATATATTTATCATTTAACTATTTTAATAACTTATATCTCATTTATTAAGTATGATATCTATATTAAATAACTAGAATAACATATATAGCTAATAAATCATTTCATTATGAATCTATTATTTATTAAATTATTATGGTTATTACTCTATCGTTTATCGTATGATTTGAATAATATACATAAATGTTTAGTTAATTAAGCATTCAATAAATTATTGGTTTTGCATAATATCACTTCTTCACCCAATATTACATCAAATTAAGTCAAAAATTCATTTTAAACATTAATTTTTAAATTATCATTATTGTAATAATTTAATTATATTGATTAAAACTATTATATTATGTTGTAAGACCTGCTATAAATATATTCATGCAATCCAATCTACGCAAGTATTATCTAATTTGAATATTCATGTTTTATTCTTTAAATATCTTTTTTATATTTATAATTAGTTTCCTAATTTTAAAGTTTTTCAACTCATTCTTGTTAGTATCTTTTTAACATAAATCATATGATAATTCGAATTGAAATTTATCATAATAATTTATCTCTCTTTCATTTCACAGATATCATAGTAAATTGCTCTTTGTCATTTTCATTTTTATATAAGATATTAAATTTTGCCCTTTATTGTTTTCCTCTATCATAGATATATAATTACATTGATGCTTTGAATGTTTTAAGCACTAATTAGATGAAAATCCATTTTAACATTTAGGAAAGATCAAAAAGACTTAGTCTGATGTATATAAAGATGATAATTTCTAGCAATATTAAGTCTTCTCTTTTATAAAATGAAAGTGCTAAGGAATTACTTAAGAATGTGGTAGAGCGCTTCCAAACTATTAACAAGTCTCTTACTGAGACTCTTATAGGTAAGTTGACCACTATGAAATTTGATGGCTCACATACTATGTATGAGCACATCAGTGAGATGACAAACATTGCAGTAAGACTTAAGTATTTGGGAATGGAACTGGATGAAAACATCCTTGTGCAGTTCATCTTGAACCCATTACTGTCTGAGTATAGTCTTTTTTAAATAAACTATAATACCATGAAAGATAGATGGAATATGCATGAGTTGCATAGTATGTTGGTTCAGGAAAAGACTAGGTTTAAGAAGCAAGGAAGTCATTCCATTAATTATGTTAAGAATTAAAGAGCTATAAGAAAGGTGGAAAGAAATATAAGAAGAAAGTGAAGGGATCCCTGAAAGTTAGTGGGGAATCTTCTTAAATCCATAAGAAAGAACATGATAAACACAAATGCCATTTTTATAAGAAGGTTGGGTATTTCCAAAAGGAATGTTATAAATATAAAGCATGGTTTTAGAAGAATGGTAAGCCTAGTGCTTATGTATGTTTACCAAACAAACCTTGTTGAAGTTCCTTTTAATATTTAGTGGATTGATTTTGGTTGCACTACTCATATTTCTAATACCTTGGAAGGATCCCTTATGACCCAAACTACAGGATTAAATGAATGACTTGTCTATGTGGGAAACGGAATGAAAGTTCTAGTAGAAGTTGGCTAGACTTAGGAGTGAGGTTGCGTACTAATGAACCTCCCTAGACTCTGTGTTTTAGTGGGACTCTCACTGGGTATTGTTATTGCTATTCTTTTCTTTGTATGATGTAGGTGATTTAAAGACGAATCCTTTTAAAAATGTAGGAAATGATGAAGGTTAGCTTGCATAAGCACCTATTTCTAGCCATTCTCATAATCCATTGTAAGGAATTAAAGGTCTAATGACTAAGGAAATGACCAAATGCATAAAGATAAATTTACAAGGAGTAATTATAGAAATGCAAGAAAAGGAGGTTGTTCGAGATGAATCAGAAGTATTGGCAAGATTAATCACTTTTCTTTTTATTATTGAAGATAGCTTAATGCATTAATAACAATGCTTGAAGAATGCCTAATAACCTAATCCACTTGTTTTGAGTTAAATAAAGCCCAATTAAAATATTTAAGATATATAAAAGGAATTTAGTTTGTTTTGTTTTATTAGTCAATATATTTTATTATAATCGGGTTATACCTTAATCATAAAGTCTAAAGCATGATAATGTTGTCTTTTAGTTTTTTGTTTGTTTCCTATTTCAGTTAGGATTTGTTATAGGGTTAATTTCTAATATTATTAGGATTCGTTTGACATTATAGATATGAATTGATATAGAATTCCTAAAGTCCTAGTTAGAGTAGTATTAGTAGTTAGTATTTTAATCTTTATTTCCCTTGATAACGAATATTATTTTGGTTCTTATTTTTTTAGGATTCTAGTTCTTAGGAAGTTTATGCCTATAAAAAGTAATCTTATTGATGCAATTCATGGATTATCAAGATAAAAATCAATTTAAGAGTTTTCTTTATTTTTTATGAGAACTTTCTATTTTTTCTTTAATAAGAACTTAATATAATCTTATTAAGGCAACTTATAATGATCTTAGTCCTTATGTGTTTAGTTCTAATCATTGTGTTTGGTAAGGGTCGAGTTTTCTTAATTAATTTAAAGATAATTTTAGGGTTTTAATTCCTTATTATTTGAGTTTTATCCTTTAGGTGGTTTCCAGACTAAAGCTCACTTTGCTTATTATGAATGAGGTTTTGTAATAATCTTGGAAATCTGCTGGTACTTGCACATTTGAGGTTAATTTTCCCTATAAGGTTTGAGAAAAATTCAAGACTATAATTTTGATATGCTTTGGGTGTTAAAATTTTCTCATGATTTATTATTGGTAGCCATAATCTTATTGGTGTTTCTCCACCAGTTGATGGAATATGAAAGAAACTAAAATTGAGGTATCTTTTTAAGCTAATTCAAATGTGATTTTTTTCTTGTTTAAAATGTTTTAAATTTTAATGGTATGTTAAGTAAGCTTCCAGTCTACTATGACAGTAATTTTTACACCATCATAATTAAAGTTTGACAAGGTTGTTGAGTTGATATATTATTTAAAATTCTCACCATAGGAATTATAGTTAGAGAAGTAACCTTAAGGGTGATGTTGAAATGAACTAAAGTTAGTCAAGGAGTAGAGGTGTTATTACCAATAATCAATAAATCTAGCTATAGTTGTTTACAAAAAGTGACATTATGGGAATCATAATTATAGGAGGCCTAAAAGAAGCAATTTGATTCTAAGCACATAATATGAATATTGATAAACTAATCAGATGTGGATGTTATATAAATAGAAATTTTGATGAAGTTATAACAAACAAAATGTGACCATTGTTATGAAAGTTTAGATTGTTAATGATAGGAATGTGACCATTGTAACAAAAGTTTAGATTGTTGATGAGAAGCTAAGTGCTGCCAATAAGAGAGGAGGAAACACCAATATTATGAGATTTCATCTTAGTTTCTATAATTCCAATAATCATAAAATTAGAGGATCTTATAATATCTATGACAACTTGTTACTTTATAGAGTTATTCAAACCCCTTACGTTTAAAATTTTTTTGGACACATCTTTAGAATTTAACCACCAGCAGTAATTTAACTCTAATTTAGTCTTAGAATCATATATGTACTTATCAACTTCATTTCTTTCTTTACTTAGAATCATCCAATGTGTATAAATACCCTTACTATATATATGAATGAACTTAAAGAAATATAGAGACTTTTCTATCATTCTTCTCTACCTTCTTTCTCTTTATGATATCAGACCCTCTTTTATAAAAAGGAGTCATGAATTCTAGGTTCCTCTCAATTTTCCTTACGCAACCTTCTATCTAAGCATTATGGGTTCCTTCAACTACTGCATCAATAATTTTCCATATACCAAAACTTCATCAAGCAGATCACGATGGTGAAAAGAAAAACGTTAGAAGCTACCTCATGCACCTTCATGTTCGTTAGAAGCCACGTCATTCTGAAACCTAGTAGAAATATGTCTAGAGGAAGAAAAAAGATTAAACGATGTTATTTAGGATCTAGCAAAATGATAATTAGTTTTGCAATTAAAAAAAAAAGAAATCCTTAACTCCTTCTCTTGAGCCACACCATCAGGACATGTTAACTTTAAGAGACATATGTTAAGTTGTCATTGGACCATGTGTCAATAAGTCAACATATGATTAGTGCCACGTCAGCATTCAGATAGTGCCATATTAGCACAAAATTAGTAACATGTCATCATCATGTTAGCGCCACATCAAAATATAGTCAGACATCATTTGTCATATGTTTATGTTTCATTGGTGACACATATTAGTAGCCTATTGGTCCATGTTATCAACAATTTATCATCTTCTCTCGTTTGGCTCAAGTTACTAACCTAGTTTGACTCAATTCAAAATTATTGACTATCTTTTAATCACCTGGTTTAACCTTTTTTTGTATAATTCCTTTGCGACCTATAGTGGTTCCTAAAGTTTTTACATTCTAAATCCATTTTTAAGGCTAAAATCATCAAATTCTAACTCAATAGATAGGTTTTCTCACTTTTTATTACTTTTCTTCACTATTTATACCTCTAAACTTCCTTAATACAATCCTAACCCTATTAATATCACTTTTAATGGCTTAAAATTTGACATATGGGATGAGAAAATGTGTAGTTTTATTAAAGGAGGATCCTTTAACATATTATTAAGAAATACATAAAAGAAACATGAAGAAATGGATTTGTTCATAAAATGTCTAGTATCTTGGGATGTAGTAAATCATTAAATCTTGACATAGTTTGAAAATATATATACTAAAGCAATCAAGCTTAATTTTTAATGCTTTGACACTACCCAAGAGTTATGGAACTTAAAGAATCATTATTATGTATCTAATGACGTCAATCAATTTTATCCATATAGAAGACTTCATCAAATTTAACAACAACCAGGATAGATAATTCATAATTATGTGCTTAAATTACAAGAACTTTAGGATCAAATAGCTCTTGGAAGTTATGGTTGGCCTAGTACTAATGTTATTACTATCTATACAAATCTTTATGATTGCCAATATATTTGACATCTGCTAATGACTCTGCAAGATGAGTTTGAATCCCTTCGTAGCTCTCTTCTCCATCGAGGATTTTTACTAAACATTCACATTATAATCAAAGAGTTTATTGCGAAAGAGAGCCAAATCAGTACACTTAGTATAACAAAAATTTTTTTCCATCTACTGAATTCATTCTTGTAAATCATACCTCATCCCCTCAAACTTCTTATAACTTAGGTAAAAAAAGTTTTATAAGGGATCTTACAACTACTGCAAAACTTTTGAACGTCACATATCTGAACATAGGAAATAATTCAAATAGAACTATGGACAAGGTTACTCTTCTAAGTCTTTTCAACCTACTATTATTGCTACTAATGCCACAAAGGTTCTAATAGAAAGCACCTTTCCTAAATTCTCCTTAAAAGATCTTCACATTCTTCTCTAGCAGCTTCAACCAGACTCTGGTATGATATCCGTAGGTATTTCGACCTCTTGGTATCTTGATTCTACTTATTGTAACCATATGACCTGTAATTCTTTCGTTCTTGAATCTTCATTAATACCATTTGTTCTACATATTATTCATATTGCTGATAATTTTACTATATATGTACAAGGTATCAGCAATGTTAAAACATCCAAATTACTCTTACATGAAACTTTTCAAGTTCCTAAACTTTCATTAAATCTTTTTTACGATGGAAAATGTTGACTTACATTTTTCGAATCGTAATTACAATATGCAAGATCTATAAAAGGGTGAGATCCTTAGGATAAGGTACAAAGTTAGATAGTTTTTTTAGGTTACTTCTCTGAGTCTCTTATATATAAGTAATGTCATTTCACATATTTGGCATTCTCAACTCAAACAAATCTTTAAACAAGATAACTCTTTTAAGTCTTTTCAGCCTGCTTCTACTACTGTTGCTGCCACAGAGGGTATAAAGAAAACACTTCTCCTAAATTATCCTCAAAAGATCCTCATGCTTTTCTTTAGTAGCTTCAATCAAACTCTAGTATAATATTCTCTCCTACTATATTTGTCACATCAGGTAATTAAACTTCTTGGTATCTTGATTCTACTTACTACAACCATATGACCTATAATCTTTCATTCACTAATCTTCAACAACACTATCCATTCTCCATATTATTCCTATAATTGATAATTCTACTATGATGTTTAGAGTTTAGGCACTGTTCACACATCAAATTTACTCTTACCTTAAACTTTTTTTTGTTCCTAAACTCTCGTTAGATCTTATTTATGTTGGATAATATTGACTTATCTTTCTTAAGTCGTATTTGTACTACATAGGATCCATAAATAGGTGAGATCTATAAGATAGGGGTAAAGTTAGATAGTTGTTTGAGCTTACTTCTCTGAGTCTCCGATCCAAGTGTGTTGCAAGTGTTATCATTTCACATATTTGGCATTCTTGTCTAGGTCATCTCTCTATTTTTAGATTAAGATTGTAACATCCCATTACCTATGGGGAGGTTAGAATAATAAATGTGGGTGATCAATGAGAGATAAGAAATGTATTTCATGCTCATGCATAATATGTCATACACATACACGTGAATAGTAAATTTTTCTGCATATGAAATAATTGTACATGCATTCATGAATAATTCTGGGTATAATTGGATTGAGTCGTGATTTTTGAAATTTTAGTAAAATTTGAAATTATTTATGTTGGAAATTCTATTGGTTAGTAGAATTGTCGTAATTGTGAATTTTGGTAAATTTAGGAATAAATTTCAAAAAATTATAGAAAATAGGAAAAAGAAATCAAAAGAAGATTTGGAGATAGTTGGATTGTAAAGATAAGAGTTTAAGGGAGTTAGTTTCAAAAGAAACTAAGTTAGAGCTTAGGTATTAGGAAAGTGACAAGTGTCACTTAATAAGTTGCCTTTATAATTTTTGTCTGA
>JANZLC010000027.1:0-10978 GCA_026413385.1 Erythroxylum gracilipes
TGCTTTTCATTTTTATCTTTTTCTTTGTTTATCATCAAAACTTAATCAATACGTAAAGTCAGTTTTGACTTAACATGCTTATCCACCGAGCTACTATCAAGAGCAGTCCTACTTCCAGCCATAGCCTCCACCTTCACCATCGCCACCACAAGCTGATGAACTTCTAGCTAGAGCCTCCACCTCCACCATCACTAACATAAGCTGCTGAGATGTCTTTAGGTGAGATCGTAATGTGTTTGGCAACGAGCACTCTTCAATTCCAGTAAGAAACAAGGAGTAGCTTGAAGACCTTGGAAGATCAATTGAGCCACTTGGTGGATATGGTAGGGAGCATGGAAGCTCAAATGTCTGCAAGCATTCTTAGCCAGCAGGAGAGTGATGCTGAGGAGTTGTGCATTCCTTCAGAGAGTGGAGATCATTTGGAGAACCCAAAAACAATAAAGGAAGAGCAAACGGAGTTAGGAGAGGAAGAGGTTATAGTTCAAGAAAAGATGGAGGATGTGCAACATCTTAAGGTAAGCGATGCAATTCATATTATCGCTAACCGAATTTCGTTTGCTTTTCCTAGTTGTTTACTGGTAAAAGAAGAAGAACAGGAGCAAAAAGTGCAATTTTTAGGAGAGCTGTGGGCGAGTGAGCTGAAGAACGAAGGTGGTAAGCAGGATGTCGACTCTCCACATCTATTGGTGATACTCTTACAAAGACCATCCTGGTGGGCGATGCTAGAAAAGACAAGTGGACATTAGAGTATGTTGGTGAAATGATGAAGTTCCACTCCTCAGAAGCTTTGAGGCATCGTGCTGATAAAGAGCCTACTTTGAGGGAAGGTGCTTCAGGCTCCTTATGGAATCTGAGCATGCTATCTGTTGGGCTCAAGCATCCATTCGATAATAGATGATGTACATATGCTAGTGGTCAAGCTTATGACCTTAAATAAGCACTTGATGGGAAGTACCTCATCCGTATCCCTTTCTTTTGTGTGTTATTCTCTTTTATGCATATCTTTTGAGTGTTTGTTTTGAGTGTTTTACTTGTTATCTTTGATTTGTTTTGTTTATAGGTGTTTGAAAAGGAAGTTGTAATCTTTCACTTCAGCACTGCTATCTATGTTTTCAAAGCTGCAATCATTCATTTTAAAGCTACATATGGTGTCTTCAATCTAGGGGAGTACTTCTATTTCCATCCCTCTTTTGTGCTTTTATTGTTTTTGGACATTAAGGACAATTCCCATTCTAAATGTGGGAGTGGGGCAAGTGTGAAATTTCTACACACCTGGATTGTTATGAGTTTGATGGTAATGAAGAGAATGTAGTAACTTGAATGATTTCAGTCTTTAGTTAATAGCTCATTATGGTATAGAAATGATGTTGATGCTTCTGATTTGAGGAACTTTGATTGACTCTTGAAACGATGCTAACTTCAAAGTTTTTCGTTTTTCTTTTTCCTTTGTGTGCCTTGCATGTGTTTGGTGACTCTTGTGCATTATGTTTGGTATTTAAGTGCATTTTGTATAGCTTGTCATATGAATGTGGAATGGGATGCTTAGAATGCACTGTCGAAAAAGAAAAAAAAAGAAAAAAAAGAAGAAAAAACCAAAAAGAAGAAGAGATAACTATCTTTGTTTTTGCATTGATGATCAAAAGTATCTTTGTCTTGTGTTATTAAATAAGAAACAACGTTGTTCTTTTGTTTTTGAGTTGTTATGTATTGGATAATCTACACTCCGCTGGCTTCAACTCACATTCTCTACAGTTGAAGTTATGAGTGGTGCTTTTTGTCATTTGAAATGGTGATCTAATAAAGTAGCCAGGGATGTTCATCGTAAAATATTCACCTTCGTGTCGAAAAGTTAGATGACTTGTCAAACTAGTATTTCCATATCTATGCTTCTATTGTTTCTTTTCATCTGTATTTGTTTCGTACTGAGCATCCTTGACTTGTTTATGTGATAACAAATACAAAATGGCTTAAATGCTAGATATTATGCATCTTGAGTGACTATTTTACTGATTGTGTGCTTGCATGTGAGTAACATGTTTTTGATCATGATAGAGTTGAAATGAGTGAACTGGATTAAAAGTATTGATGGATTTTTGTGTGCTTGATTAACTATTAACTCTTGACTGGAATTGTTTGAGTGAAGCGTTTGATTTATTGCTTGAGGATAAGCAATAGTTTAGGTGTGGGGGAATTAGCTATAAGAAGTTAGGTTGTAATAGATGCACTGCGTAGCCACCTAACTCCCTAAACCAATTTGGACGATCGTCTCAGTCGACTAAAACACCAAATGCACCGAATGGAGCATAATTTGAAGGCATATTGGGAGCATCAAGGATTCCAACCTCCTCACCCACCAACTCCATGATTTCAGACTTTAACAAATAGAGAAGCATTCTTTTATCTCTTCTTTTCTATTTTTTGCTTCTTTAATCTTATGTCATAACATTAAGGACAATGTTGGTCTAAGTGTGGGGGAAAGATATGGAATACATGTGTGTAACTATGTGGTCTTGCCTTTCTTTGATTCTCTTTTCTTTAATTTTTTTTATGTGTGTTAAGCCATAAAGCTTTATCATATTAGTTTAGATGAGATTGAGTGTGCATGAAATTAAACTGGTCTATGTGAGTCTAAGGTGAACCATGCTAATTAATTGCAATAATCAGTCTTGTACACTTAGTCAAAGTTTGACATTTGAGTGATTAGGTAATATGTGGAATTACGGTGAACTCTTGAATTAAACATATGAACGGATTTGATCTTTAATGACATCATCTTTACATCATTCTATTTTCTTGTATTATGTGTTGCTCCTTTAATCAGGTTTTCCTTTAGAACTTGCACTGAACCAGATCAAATTTTTTTGACTACTTGGTTTATGGAAATGATTAAAATCTTCTTTGTTTAAAACCCCTTAGCTTAAATGACCTACCGAGTCATTTTTCCCTTGCAAACGCTTTTTGAGCCTTTAACCCTGTTTGTTTTTAAATTAATCACCTTACATTAAAACACGAAAACCCTTTTAGCCTTATCTTATCATAAGTTGAATGAAGTACTAAGTAAGCATTTGATTTTAGGACTTTTGTTCTAAATCGTATTCTGAGATATTTTCGTAGGTACTTCTACTCATGTGTTTGTTAATTTATGCTGCTATTATTTTCTCTCGTTTTTTATTGTTTTCCCTTGTTTTTAGCGTTATTCAAGTAAAAAATTAAAAAAAGGAAAGAAAAAAGGGAAAACATAAAAAAGAAAAAAGAAAAGAAAGAAAAGAAAAAGAATAAGAATAAAGCATAGTAGCATACTAGCATTAGTTAGTAATGCGTAGTTATAGTCCCTTGTATTCATGTGTTTATCTCAGAATTTGAATTTGAGTGTCCCTTTTACTTGGTACTCTATGAATGCTTGTGATAAACCCTTTGCCATTTTTACCTTACCTTTGAACCTAGCCTCATTACAACCCATAATCAAGTCCTTCTGATCTATGAACTTATGTAATTTGAATGAATGATAACTGGTGAATTTGCAAGCCTATAGTAGTGCAATTTGTTATAAGAGATTTGAGAAAAACACTTTAACCTTAAACACTTGAGCGTAAGAGAGAAATCTGTGAGAAGAATTCACCTTGGTTTCATATTTTCTTTTGAACAAGAATATTTTACTTTGACTTTGTTTATTTGTATTGGTGAAAAGTGATTATGATATATATTGCAACCAAAGTCTTGCTGACCCAAGTTTAGCATATTGTGTGCACTTAATCTTATTAAGGATGAATTGATAGAGTGCAATGGTTTGGTATATTTGCTCGAGGGCGAGCAAAGGTTTGGTGTGGGTCATTCGATGTAGATGAACTATATGGAGGTAGTTGAGTGATCAATATATAATTCATCACTCTTAAGTAATTAGGGAGAATGTTATGTTGTTTTCAATTATTATTGATTTGGAAAATTCTCAGCTTTGGTGGAATGAAGTTTTGTAAATAGTTTACAAATGTCATTAATTTAATAAATAGCTAATGACGGAGAATTGATATGATTAGACTCAAAATATAGTAGATATTAATTTCATACTCTATGTCTAATCAGAACGTTATATGATGAAATGATTAAATTATACAGAAAAATTATGCACCAAAAGTTTAGTAAAAACCACGTTGACATTCCTAAATATTTGGGCAGTCATGATGTGTTCCAATATACCAATCTTAATCTATGATTATAAATTGTTTAATTGGACAATTAAAGATAAATTAAAAGGAATTTTAATTTATCAAATTCAAATTATGAATTAGAATTAAAATTTATATTCATTGCCAACATATTTGAGAACCTAATAAGTATTACATAAAGAACGGTTGAAGAGAGCAAAGATATTTTAATCAAGTTAAGTTTGATTTTAAAGTTTAAGAAACTTTATAATTAAATATCAGATATTTAATAAATAAAGATCAATATGAGATATTGAATGTTATTTAGGCATAATTGGTATTTAATTAGAATAATTTATAATTCTAATTAATGTTTAATTAAAATTAGAATTTAATTTCAATTAAATTACTAAAATATCTAAAACTTATTATAAATAGGCTTAAGCTCTAATGGAGATAACACTTCTTACTTAACCCTCTTTGTAAGAGTTACAGAGTTATCTCAACCTATTCTGTGGATGCTATTAGAAGTCAGACGCTTGTATGGCTATGATAGTTGAGATGGATCGATTTTGGAAATAGTTTGAAGGATACAATAAGAATATGATTAAGTTTCAAAATAAGGTACGAATTAAGATTCATGTTTTATTATAATTTATACGTTATCATTTTATAGAATTACAAAGATCTTGATTTTTGGAAAATCAAAATATGAAAGTTTAATATTATTTCAATGTAGTCGAGATTAGATCCTGTCCTAATTTCCCAATAGTAATGTCAGAGTCAGATTTTAATTTTATATTTTTATTAAAATGTTTGGTTGTTATTGATCTTAAATTTTGGAATTGAAAATAAAGCCCTAAAAATTAAATTTAGATATGATTAATTTTAATATAAAAGATTTAGATTAAAATTTCGTAGAACCTTGGATCTAATTCAATTTAGAATTGAATTGTCAAGGTGATTAATAATCTTTTAAGAATTAAACAATACACGAAAAGTTCAACCGGAACCAAAATCTAGAATTTGAAAAAATGAATTGAGAAACTTTGTTGTTTCTGACTGTTGGAAAACCCCATCTTTGTGGCGCGTAAAATTTGGATATGAGAAACTTTGTTGATTTTTTTCTCTGTTTTTGGGTGTTGGTTTAACTGTTTTGTTGCTTCCGGAGAAAACAAGTGGCTAGGGTTTTGCCTCAAGTTGGCATAAAGGTTGGCGATGACACAAGCGGGGAGAATCGTCTCCTCGTTGGAACTGTCGACGACTTCACATAACTAAAGGTAGCAGCCATCTAGGGCGAGTCATCCAAAAACCAGTGGAGAATGAAGGAGGCGGTCAGTTGGGGCGAGTCGCTCAGAAACCAATAACGAGTTGCCACCGATGAGGGTCGATAAATCGCCCACAAAAGACAAACCATTGGAAAAGACAACTGTAGCATGTGATGGTTGCTGGAGTAGACTCTAGCGATGCAAAAGAAACAGCGAACTGAGGCAAAAAAAAGTTTCCAAAAACCCTAATTTTGGAAAACAACGAGTGCTGTGGACGCGTGCATAACTTCATTGCATGTGCCTCACAGACTGACAGTCCCACACACCTTTTATCCATCTTTAATATGTTTTTAAGGTTTAATTGTTAGTAAATTACTTTTATTCAGATTAAATTAGTTTAAATTTATAATAAATTTGGAAAATTGTTTCTAATTGTTTTTAAATGGTTGATTTTATTAGGAATGTTTTTATAATTTAGTTTAGTTTTCAATGAGTTGAATTATTAAATTATATTAATTATCAAATCAATTCTAACATTGAAGTAATTATTTTTCTTAATATAATAAAAATTTATAATTTATTGATTACTAGTTTAATCTTAGAAATTTAGTTTTTAAAATTAGAATTAACTAGTTTCAATTAGATTGAAATTAATTAATTAGGCTTTTAAAAATTAATTAAGAAAAGTGTTTTTATCTAAATTAAAATTATTTATTTCAACTTGATTGAAATAAATTAAATTTATGGTTGTACTTTTTTAGATAATTATTATTCAATTTATTAAGAAATTGTTTTTTATGAATAATAAGTTTCTTGATTTATTAGAAAAGGTATTTTTCTTGGCTAAATTTTGAAATGTGTTCATTTATTAATTAAGAAAGGTGCTTTCTTTAATATTTTGAAATATTTTTATAATTTAATAAAGAAAGATTTTATAATTAATTAAGAAATCAATCTCTAAATAAATAATATAAATGACTTTCTTAATTATATTTAAAATTGTTTTATTTAATTTTGAAAGTAGTTTCCTTTTAATATTATAAAATAATTTTCTAATCAAAGAAAAGTAATTTCTAATAAGATTAGAAATAGTTTTCTAATTGGATTATAATGTTTTACTTATATAATTTTAAAAAGGATATTTTCTAAATTATAATAAGCAAAAGCGTAATTTACAAAAACTTGTTTTCAATTAAAGTTTGCTAAAAGAGTCAAGATAATTATAAATAGTTTTCAATTTGATTTGAAATATTTTCAAATCAAATTAAATTTCTATTTGAAATAGGAATTTAATTCATTTAGGAATAAATGAGTTTAATCTAATTTAATTTTCCAAGAAGTTGGAAATATTATTTTGGATTATGAAGATCAATGACTATAATCACACGAAGCTTGATATTTTATGCATAGAATTTGATTATGAGTGCATAAGTTGTATATTTTATTTATATGTTTGATACATATATTGGATGCATGTTAAATTATATGTTTTATATGTGTGATATTTTACCTACAATTTTGTGTTTGATAAGATGAAAAATTAAATCCCTCGTTAAAATATCAAGTACATATTGAGAACGTAATTGTTTCCTTTCATTGTTATAAAAATAAGTCAGAGTTCTGTTTATTGTTAGGCTTAATGAGCAAACTAAATGTCGTTTTAACCTAAATATAATTACCCTTATGATAGTGGGTTCTTCTTAACTAAATTTGTGTGATTTGGATAAGCAAACTCATGATCACATGAATTTAGAGGCAGAGTTAGAAATAACATATATGATACATTTTGACAAAAGTTATCACCTAACGGATCTAGGAGTCATATGAGATGTGATTGACAAAGTTATTATCTACCTAATTTAAGTTTAGTTGGTTTGTTAGTCAAACTCAAGATTAAAAAGACTAGACTAATCTTCTGAAGAATAGTGAGATTATTTTACATAAAATAGTGAGAGTAAACAAATACATGATCAAATTCCTAATCTCATTTAGTAGTCATGGCATATAAATAATTACTTGCTTTTTGTTAAATTTATATTTTGTTCTAAGTAGAATTTACCTTGTTTATTATAGTTGATACTAAGTTAGTGAACCAAATTTCTTAGACATAAGATATGTTTGAGAAGATTTCTCAAAGTTATGTAGAAAATTGTATGCCTGCTATGTTATTTTGCTATAATCCCTGTTAAGGATTCGGTGACAAAGTTTTAGAGATATGTTAAAATCATATAGATGACAAACTATATTGACATTTTAAGTTGACTAGTGTCTCAAAAACTTCGATGATAATATGTAAGATGTATTCAACGCTATGATAGCAAGATGCAAGAAGTTGCATAGAGTAGAGCTAAAAGGAATACTACTTTGTTGGAATTGTTCCACTTAATTTAGCCTACAAAAATCTTAAACATGGACATCAATTAAAATGATTGCATTAATTTTCTTGCCTATATGAGATATGATAGAGATCATATGTATTTTTAGTTTATACTTATGAGCATTTGATAATGAATTTAGATATAACATTATTATAATGTTCAATATAAGATAAGAAATATATTGTCAAGTAAAAGTAGTTGATCCAATCTTATACAAATAGTTTGTATGTATTGGATCAAAGGAAACTTTTACTTAACATAAGTGGCAGGAATAAAAGTTAGATAACCGAGATTATCCTTTTATGTCATATTGGTTAAATCAACATAATGAAATTCATAAAGTTATATACAATTATATGTTATCCTTTTGATTATTAATTGTATGAAAATTGTGAAACTTATTAGGTTAAAGAATAACCAAACTAGCCTTTAGTGAAAGGATGATGTTGGTATTGAATTATTAAATTTATACATATGATGTATTGGATGGAATAACAATTCATAAAAGGATTGTACTTATATTTCATTATATTACTAATAAATTTATGTCATATAGTCATATGTGTTAAATGAAATGTTAATTTAAAATTTTAAAAAGTTCAAATTGTTTAAATTAAGTAGAAATTAAACATTGAGAATGTTGAAGACTTTGACAAGATTGTTGTGGTGAATTTTAAATTTTTGGTTATCTATAGGGAATAAGATTCTCTAGTAAACACCTTCACAATAAAAATTTCATAAGATTATCTTTTATGTAAATAGGAAAATATAAAATGAGATATTATATGATGCAATATTATTTCTTCTATAACTATCCTAGCATAATGGGTTACCTTCATTAGTTCCAAATACATCAATCAATAAGATTTCATATTAGATATAAAGCACTAAGTTTTTTTAAAGAGTCAAAGTTAATGATTTAGGAATATGATGTTTGATTGAAGTATATATTATCCATTAAGTTTAGAACTAAATTAGGTAATAAGAGATTATAAAACATCTAAAAGATTGGATATAATCTTACTTTTGAACAAATTGTTTGTTTCAATGTATACTTATAGGAGAATGGTTCTCAAGATAAGAAGCAAGAGTAAGACGGAATTTGAAAATTTTAAATCTCATGATAGTACATCCAATTAGAACTGGTGCCTTTGTTAATACATTTAATATATATTTAAAAGGCTACAAAAGTTAAAAGATTCACTTTTACGATAAATTCAAATAGTTTGTTTTTAAGATGAAAGTGAATTTATCATATCCGTAAGAAAGTCAGTGGAAGTAGAGTTTTCCTCTTTAGTGGGAGTATGTAGAGACATGCTGCTTATAGAGAACAATAATTCTAATTTTCTGATGTTAAAAATGTAATTGGTCAAAAACAACTCTTGTTGGATATGAAAAAGTAACAACTTAATTATGAGAACTAAATCTATAGAGATAGAATGGAAGTTTTTCACCTATTATAAGTCCAAGTACATAGATAATGTACTCAAGTTTAAGATATTTATTATTATATGTATGAGTTGATATGTGAGTTCAAGAAGACAAGGATATTTACTTTAGAAGTAAATCCTAATTAAGTCCAATTACTCAATATAACAATGGTTGCTAATTAAGCCATAATGCATTTTTCATTTAGTAGAAATGATTGATCTGAGCAATAAGTTCTTTAGTGAACTTATCTTCCATTGTTTAAAATAGTAATGTACTGTGGAACATTAGAGCCATTGGGCATGCAAAATGAGCCAAGGTCTCATCAAAGATCCAAGTACGTATTTAGGCAATTTTTCTTAATTATGATGATAATTAAGATGAAATTTACAAGATTTAAGCAGGTACTCATTATAGAGAATCTTGTATAATTATCTCATTAAGCCACTATCCCAGCGGTAGTATGATCATCATATGGTGATATAATGTATGATACTTAAACAATTGGCTTAGTGCAAGTGAGAGATTATTGGTTTATGCCCTATAACTAATCAGTTTAGTCGTAGTTTAGTGATAAAATAATTTAAAGGCATTCTTCATCTTGTACATGTTTAGATGTATATGATAAAATCCATGGGATAATTATATACTACAAATGAAATTATAATGAGATTATAATTATGAGATTCATATTTCATTTATATATATTATCCCTAAATTGTTCCTGGTCATTGTTATATTAACACTGGACATTAATAGGATGTAATAAAACTAGCATATGTTAATATTTCTTTATGAAGGAAGTAGTAGATCTCATTGACTGAAGTATGGAAATAATTAAACAAAAGTGTGGTGCTTATTAGGGAACCAATTCACTGAACTGACCCGATATGAGAAATCTATTTGAAACATTACTTGTATGTCTATATAAATCCTCATGTGATGATTATATAAGTGATCCTTTGGCTTAAGGTCTCTAAAGTAAAAGTTATCTTATACATGATTACTATGTTTTGATACTACTTATAACCTATTATAATCATAGGTTATCCAGTCAGTAGTCATTGGATGTAGCATAAACTATATGGAGGTAGATGAGTGATCAAGATAGGATTCTTCACCTTAAAGTAATTAGGGAGAATGTTCTGTTTTTCTTGATTGTTATTGATTTGAAAAATCTTTGGCCATGTTGGAATGACGTTTTGTAAATAGTTTACAAATATCATTAATTGAATTAATAACTAATGACGGAGACATTAATTCCATACTCTATGTCTGATTAGAATATTGTATGATGAAAGGATTAAATTATACATAATAATTAATAAGTTATTCTTTGGATATAAATCTCTTTAATATGCTAAAATTTTTATTTAAAATTAATGGACTTGTTTCTTAATTGTTATTAGGTGATTTTGAACACATGGGAGTTGAATTTGAATCAAAAAGATGCAAGAAAAGCAAAGGTAATTTGAATTTCCTGCTAGCAGAAATTTTTTTAACTAAGTGTGGGCACGTGCAAAGGAAAAGTTTATCACCAGAGTCTGATTTAAAAGGGGATTTGATAGGCTCAGGATTCTAATTATTTTGGGAATTAAGTTGTTTTCCTTATATGGGAATTGTTGGATCGCGTACGGTTCGTGTATTCACAATACGCTGCGGAAAAGACCATACAAGAACATGATGTATAATCGAAAACACGAAGGATTAACGAAAATACCTTATTTGCGTGGGTAGGTTGCTTCTTTTCGGATTCCAAGAC
>JANZLC010000027.1:23812-36037 GCA_026413385.1 Erythroxylum gracilipes
AGCAGATACTAATAGAGATTAGGGTTATTTCACAGAGAAAATGAGAAGTGAGTATAACGGAGGAGAGTCTCTGTGAGTCTTTGTTATGGTTATGGTTTTTGTCTGTGGTATGGGTGTTGTAGTAGTAGTTATAATTATAGGACGAGACCATGTGGATGATTGTGGGAGAGAAGGTGGATGATTGTGGAAGTTATTGCGTTTTGCTTGTCCTATCTTGTAGGAGAGTGTTTTCTCACTTCTGTTCATACGAAGCGAGCCCTTATCCACGTTTGGCCTTTCCAGGTTCAGTTTCATTGCTTGTTTGTTTCTTTTGAGACTATTGTTTTTTCTCTATTTGGTTGCCTAGAAAAGTCTCTCTCACCTACCAACCTCTGGACTGCGGTGAGCCTACATTCAAAATAGTATGAGGGTTTGAAATTTTCCAGATAACCCACCGAGAGTTAGCAGTTGTTTTGTCTTGAACAATCAAAGGTATGTGAGCAGTTAAGCATTTTCGTTTTGGTATTGGTGCAAGTAAGATATCGTTCTTCTCCCTACTTTACTCTCTCCAGATTCCCTATTACATCTTTTGCTTTCTCTTTGTATCCCTCTTGCACTTTCTAGGGTGATCCTGAGTTTTTCAGTTATAGGTTTTGTGTTTTTGGAGGTTTGGGGAGGTCAAGAATCTCTGGGTTTGTTACGTTTATTTTTGTTGTGAACAGTAGCCATTGTTTCTACTGATCATAGTAGTTTCTCTCATTGATTTATTAATGGTTGTGGGAGGTTCTAAGTGTTAGACATGCATAGCAACAACATTCTTTACAACTAGTACCTTTTTTTTTTAGTTACTTACCAAAGCTCACTATTTTGTATGTCATGAGAAACGAGGTTTTCTGGGTAGGAGGTGTCACTGGTTTTATTTTGTTGGTATTCCTTATGGAGTGTGAAGCTTTTTCTCTACATACATGTTCTTCCATTGGCTTCGGGTGTTTTTTTCAATTCTTTTGTTATGCAATTTGGGGTTAGGAGGTTTTGCTTCTTCTTCCTTGTATGTATTGGGTTTGTTTAACCAAAGTCCTCCTTCTCTAACGTAGTTTCTTCTCTACTTGTAAGTTAGATGTATTCGTTAGATGGGAGTTGCTAGCTTCAGTTAGACAGTTAGCAACTTTAGTGGTATTATTTCTTAAAGGCTCGGCTGGCGTAGCACGTAATGTAGTGAAGTTTGGAGTTCTTTATGTAGAAAGAAGCATATTGTAGTTGTAGATGGTGAGAGAGAGGAAGAGAGAGAGAGAGAGGGAATGGGTGTTTTGAAAATTATTTTTATCGTTTTAGCATGACATTTATTAACACTATGCTGAAATAGCTTTTCGTACATTGGAAACTTGCGAAACCGGCGATTCCCTTAATTGGAAATATCACCAATTGCAGCTCAACTTAAGCAGTCCTTGTACCTGCGTGTAAATTACGGCTGGAGATTGTTGATAGGATACAATCCTCTCCCATCAGTCTTTTCCTCTTGTTTCCCGTTATTAACACATGCCTTTGTCATACGCGACCTCCTCTGTTAGTCAAGGATTTTATTTTTTGTGGTTATAAAGTGTTTCATGCGAAATCTTTCTATCTGTAGAATCTCCAAAGACTTTCTTGCCAGCTACTTCAGTATTTTCCTTGTGAGCTCTTCCACTGTGACGAGAACATGTGTGTTTATACAGGACTGAGGATCGCTTCGGTTGGCACACTAGTTATTACTTTCCTTCGTTTTATTTTATTACTATTTTATTATTATTTAATTATTTATTATCTTTTCGTATTTGTATTAGTTTTATTATTATTATTATTAACATTTTTAGTATTATTATTATTAGTCTTTATATATATATATATATTTTTGTTATTTTTATTATTATTTCTATTTATTGATAGTGTTTTACCTATTTTCTCTGTAACTTGTATCACTCTTATATTGTCTTATTTACATGTGGGTCTATCGGAAACAGCCTCTCTACTATGTAGGGGTAAGGCTGTGTACTATTAGACCTCCCCAGACCCCGCTTCATTGTGGGATTTCAAACTAGGTGTGATGATGATGATGATTTAAAGCATCAATAAAGTCAAAGTGCTTTAGTAGTGAATTATATAACCTGAAAGGAAACTTCCTTTTATCCCATTTTGGTTTGATCTTAATGAAAATTGGGGAGTGATCCGAAGTGAGCTAATTTGTAGAATTTGCATGGCTAACAGGAAATTGAGATATCCATATAAAGTTCAACATCTGCCTATCCAACTTCTTTTGTTAGAACTATTTACCAAATTGTTTCTTATTCCAGGTGTAGAATTTCCCTAAGTAGTTTAGATTAGACAACTCCAAGCTTTAGTAAGTTGAGTTAGCTCCTCGAGGTTAGGATTAGGATTCCTCTTAATGCCTTACATTGCCATTGGTGAAAGAATACATTTAAAGTCTTATACAATGAGCTAAGGACTACAGATGTTGTTTCCTATCTATCTTAGGTACTCCTATAGCTAACTTCTTTGAAATTCTAGATTAGAGGCATAGATAATAGTGATGCAGATAGGAGCTTGAGATTACTTCAAAAGGATGTCATGATGCAATAACTAATCAAAACATTTTCAGTTTCTAAGGATAAAAATAGCAGATCCAAATAGATAATTATCCTCCTATTAAATTGAGCCCTATCATTGCTAATTGTTATCCAATCCTTATGAAAAAACAAATCCCTTTTATAATTGATTTAACTTGAGTTTATTTTCAAATAATTCCAAAAAATGAAGTTTATTATTGCTTAATAAGGTTATATCTGTAACATTCCATATGAGTAAGTTCATAAGGGAGGAGGGAAAGCAAGCTTTTTCTTCCTAGCTTTCCTACCTGATCTACCCTATTGGTACTTGAATTAGGTATTGAAGGGGAGTCATTGTTGCATAAATTTAGGCCTTTACTGCATTGACCAGGTTGTATGGTCTTTGAAGGAGAAGATTTGTTGGTAAGCCAAGTCTCCATATCCACTAATACACTTCCTTGAGAATTATTAGTTACCTATGTAGGAATATCCTCCCCCACCTTGACTACTTCTATAGGTGGAGGGCTAGAGGGGTTCAAAAGGCTAAAATGAGAACTTAGGGGTGCTATCTATTTTAATGGAACCATAACATCTTTTATTCAAACTGCAGTTGATGGAGTAAAAGGAGTAGGTTTTACTTCTACAGGATGTTGTGTTTCCTTATTCTTAGCTTTTTTGTGTGTGGATAAATCAGTAACTTTATAAAGAATGAAGAGTTATGTACATATAAGAGATACCACAGGTAATCTCTTCACACGCAAAATACATAATGGCGAACAACTATCTGCCCTACCATCAATCTCCTCTCGTAAGTCCTACATGCCAGTGGTAACCAGTATCTTTCCAACGTAAGCACAATTAGAAAAACAACAATACCAAGCTAAACCAAAGACCACATATGCCCAGTTATACACCAAGCAACAATACATCAATAATACCGCAACATGTCAACATATACCCAGATATACACGAGCTAAACCATAGTCCAATCATGTAAAAGGTCAAGACATCATCAAAAACCTCTCAAAGCTCTAAGTTATCTGAATTGCATTTTGAAAGCCTGTTGTTCCTTGAATATGTGTCCATCTATGAGGTCTCATCTATGGGGGGAAGGAGTGTAAAATTTGCCCCCCCAGCTAAACAACAATCTACAACACAAAGTTAGTGCAATAATAGATCTAATTACCTCTCTATGTGTGTAGGCTGAGATGCTCCAGAACTTGGAAGATTATCCTGGCTTGTAAGCTCTCCACCTCCATAGCTACATCCTTGAATGCTCTTAAATTCCTTTCGATCCAAATGTGGTAAGCCATTGTGGATAAAAGAATAGGGAAGATGGAATTCTGTGAAGGTGTTTGGTGAAACCAAGTTAGGATAGAAGGAAGGCTTGATGAGTTGGGAATGGGGATTTAGAAGTGATTGAGGCAGTGTTTCCATACAGATTTTGAGAAAGGGCAGTTAAAAAACAAATGTTCATTGGATTCCATGTCCGAAATACAAAGGGAACAATGGTTGGGAGTATATAGAAAGTGAAGTTTATCCCTTGTTTGAAGTTTTTTTAGGACAGCTAACCAAAGAATGAATGAACACCTTGGGCTTTTATTTTTGAACCAAACTAGGTTAAACCAAGGTACTTGTTGGGTTGAAGGTCTCAAGAGTTTGTAAGCTAAACCATTGGTGTAAGTTTTTGAATAACCAGGAAGCCATTCCAAATAATCCGAAGAATTATTCGATTGGTATTGAACGGGTTCAAGATCAACAATGAGCTCCATAGGAAAATCCTACCACCTCCACACATTATTATTAATTATATCAGAAACCTTGGCTATCATAGGTAAGCCTGACCTATTTATCTCTTTAAGTGATAAGAAGTTCCTTAGGATTCCCCTTGGATGCCAAGGATCCTGCCATAAGAGAGTGGACTGCCTATTACCTAAATCTAAATTGATTCCCGAATTTGTCCCTCACACTTTAGGATTTTCCTCCAACTCCAAGAACTATTATTGGTGGGTTGTACACTCTAAAAATTTTTCCAACTTAAAATAATCGTATGCACCCATCTAACCCACATGGCCTCTCTATCATAAAAAAGGTACCAAATCCTCTTTCCTAACAAAACAAGGTTCTAGGTTAGCAAATGCTTAATCCCTAACCCCCTACCTCCTTTTCTGGTTTAGTAAGGTTGCTCCATTTAACTTTGGAATGATAGTGACTATCCACCTTCCCAGCCCATAGAAAATTTCTGAGTTTAGCTTCTAGTTCCTTGAGGACAGAAGATGGGAGAATAAAGTGAGAGGCCCAATACACCTGGAATGAAGAAAGAACAGAACTCACTAGTTGTAGTCTACCCACATAAGAAAGGTTCTTATGGGTCCATTTATTGATTCTCACATCAATCTTATCCAATAAGGATAAACACTCTCTCCTCGATAACCTACCTATAATGAGAGGAACACCTAGATACTTTATGGGTAGGGATCCTTTTCTGAGGCCAGACATTTGTTCCATTTGGTTTGTCAAGTGATCCATGTCATGAGAAAGGAAAAACTGGCTTTTGAAAGGATTCATATCCATTCCTGCAAAAAGAGTTTAGACAATTAAGCAATATTTGAGCTAAACTGATGTCAGCATGACAGAACAACAGAAGGTCATCCGCAAACAGGAGATGGGTGAGTTTAAGAGTTTTGCATCTCCAGTGGTATTTGAAGGAAGGATTTCTCACTATGCAATCATTCAAACTCCTAGAGAAAACTTCCATATAAATAATAAAGAGGAAAAGGGATAAAGGGTCTCCTTGTCGAAGCCCAAATTTTCCTTGGAAGAATTTGGAAGGTGATCCATTGATCAAAATAGAGTATGAAGGGGAAGAAATGCACTCTTGGATCCAAGCTATGAACTTAGGAGGAAGGCCTATAGCTTCTAAAGAGTTAATGAGAAAATCCCAATGGATGGAGTCATAGGCTTTTTGGAGGTCGATTTTAAAGGCACATCTCATTTGATTATTAAAAAGGTGGTAGTTTTTGAAAATTTCTTGGCTAGCAAGATGTTATCACCAATTCTCCCATCCTTAATGAATGCACTTTGGTTAGGACTAATAATGTGAGGAAGAATTTCTCTAAGCCTATTAGCGATGATCTTAGCTATCACTTTATACACCATGTTGTAACAAGAGATAGGCCTATAATCTACCACTGTGGATGGGTGAGCATTTTTAGGGATAAGAGTAATAAAGGTAGAATTAAGCTCTTTAAGGAGTTTTCCATATTGAAAAAAATCTTGGATAGGCCTAGTAATGTCCTTCCCAATATTATGCCAAGTTTGTTTAAAGAAAAAACTATTGAACCCATCCGGGCCAGAAGCCTTATTCAGATTGAAAGAGTAGAAAACCTCTCTAATCTCTTGAGCTGAAACATCAGCAATAAGGGAGTTACAAAGGCTTTCAGATAAGGCTTGAGGAAAAAGAGGATCCACAAAGTCCTTTGAAAGTGGAAGGGATTTCCTACTACCAATAGAACATTGAAAGAATTCAACAAATTGATCTTGGATCTCTTCATGGCCTACAATCCTTCTCCTATTACCCACTTCTAGAGAATTGATATTGTTTCGGTTTCTATTGGCTATTAAGGAGTTGTGGAAAAACTTGGTGTTCATATCCCCTTCCTTTAACGACTTGATCCTGGATGCCTGTTTAAAGAATGACTCTTGATCATCTAAGGCACTAATTAGGTCATTGATGGCTTTGGATTCTTGAGCAAGTAACTCATTCGACTTAGGTAAATGCCACAATTTATCTTGAATGACATTAAGAGTTTCTTGACAAATCCTGACCCTCTCATTAACATCTCCAACTTGTCCTAAATTAAGAGCTTTGAGTGCTTTTTTAACTATCTTAAGCTTGGACACTACACAAAACATAGGAGACCCCCAAATTTGAGATGACCAAGCTTCCTCCACTAGTTGAAAAAAATTAGGTTGAGAGGAAAGAAAGTTAGAGAATTTAAAAGGAGATGCTCTTCTCTGAATGGGGTTACCAATCTTGACCTCTATTGGAGAATGATCTGATATGTTTGGATAATGAATGACGCTATAAGATCTAGGAAAATTTGAGCTCCAAGCAGAATTAATGAGCGTCCTATCTAACTTCCTAGCCATAAAATTATCCCTGCTTTGTTTGTTGTTCCAAGTGAAACAAGGACCACTGGAGTTTAGGTCATACAGCGCATTACCAGCAACCCAATGTCTAAAGTCGCTCATACTATGGAGAGCTGAGTGACTAATAGGTTCTGCCTAGTGTTGGTATAGGATGGCATTAAAGTCACCCGCAATTATCCAAGGCATGAAGGAAGTGGATAGTCTAAGAGTAGATAAATCATTCCAGAGGGCCTTCCTATGATTTAGGTTGTTGGACCCATATACACAAGTCACTAGGAAAGGAAGGCAATTGTTTCTAGGAGACAACTTGACATGCACTAACTGATCAGTAGAACTCAGGATTTGACAATGATAACTATTCGGATCCCATGCTAGCATTGTTCTGACATTAAAGGCACAGTCTATATTGCTATAAAAAGGCCACCTAGGGAGCATTGAGGAGCATGCATTATTCAAATAAGAGGGGGACCTAATCCTAGATTCTAGCAAGCACACAAAATGAACTGACAATCTCTTAAGCCAATAATGTACAACTAATTGTTTTGTGGGGTTATTAAGTCCCCTAATATTCCAAAAGACTAAATCCATTATTCCAAAACTAAAAGCCATACCTACTTTTTCTTTTTCCTAGGTTTCCTACCCTTTTCACAGTAAATTCCCCTCTGCACACCCCCCCCTTCAATTCCAGGACTGTCAGGAATCAATTCAGATATAGGAAAGAAAGAGTTTGTACCTACTTGACTTATGGCATTGACCTGTGGATCCTCAAGGTTTCCAGCTGGAGCTTCTTGGTCTAGCTTGGCCTTATCATGTGTATTTGGACTTCTAGCAGCGTTGGAGAACTGTTCCATCAATTGATTCATCCCAACTATGTGTTCCATCAACAATGATCCTAAGTCTTTGCATTAGGAGTCAGATGTCTCCTTTTCCTTCTGGGTGGGTTGGCTTGTGGATGTTAACTCTCCACTTTGTTTCTCTTGGTTGATTGGTTGTACCTCTTTTTCTATTCCCAATTCATGGTATTCTCCAGTTTTAAAAACCCTTTATGTCGGTGCCCATTCTTTCTTTTGAGGAACCAACTCAGGTTTCCATTCATATTCAATTCTAACTTCTTTGAATGTTCTCTCCCCATCCTCAGTATAAGTTGCTAGTTGGAATGAGGTAGAAGATAGGCCAGTGGTTTTTTAGTTCCATTTCAACACACATCCTAGCATACACTATCCGTGCCATCCGAGCAGTTGGTGAATCCATTAGGAGTGGGTGTCCAACCGTACTCGCAATACTACCCAGTCCTTTGGTGGTCCAGTACTCAACAGGAATGTTAAAAATTTTTGCCCACATTGGAGCTTTCCGCACAACCTCTTGTTCTCCTCCATTCAAACTCCATTTCTTCAGAAATAAGGGTTTACCTTAGATGTGCTAAAGGCCCTTTTCTAGAACCGACATTACTCCTACTCTAGATTCAAACTTAAACAGAAAGTTGTCGGAACTTGTAATCAAAATTTCTATCAACCCAAATTCAGACCAGGATTTATTCAAGGCACAGTGAACTACTAGGAAGGCTGGTCTCTTACCTATGAAAAAGCCAATAAGTGCGAACCTGAACTTGGCAGCTCCTTGTTTCGCCAACTCTGGAGGGGGTATGACAAAAATTTAATTTTCCTTTGTCTTCGGCTGGTAGTAGGTTAGCGCAGTGTCTATCGAAGTTTCTGCCCCATTTGTAATAACATCTTTCCACTATTTAGTAAACCCCTGAGTAGCTAGGTTTACCGTATCGGGTTTATAAGACCTACCAATTGCTTTAGTTTCTGGTGTTCTTGATGCAGGCTGATCGGGTTTAAGGGAGAAGTTGGGACAGGTTTGAGAGTCGAGGGTATTGGGAGATTTGGGTTTTGATTTTGGGGTAGGGTATGGTTAGGGATTCTGGTTGTTTGTTTGAGGTAGGAGACGTTGAGAGAGTCTTCAAAGATTTTCATAGTTTAATCCCTTAATCTTAATAAAGTTTAGAAGTTCACTATCAAATCAACTTCTCCACTAACTTTAACATGGCTTATCCTTTCTAAATTGGTTGTGTATTATCAAGACTAATAAGTTTCCCTAAAGAGCTTGAAATGTAACTTGACCCCTCAACAAACGAACATTTTTAAGGAACCCCATATCTATTGAACCAAATTAATATAGTTCTTAGATGATTTTTGTTCAGTGAGATGCTAGGGAACCTTTTAGTGATAAATAAGGGTCTTTCATAAATTTTCCAAAGAGTAATTTCCTGAATCTTTTGAACGTTCTCTAAGGTTGTAATATTAAAGATGAATAACTCATCTTCGTTTATGAAACCTTTTTAAGACTAAATTTTTTCCAATTTGCAAATACCCATTGTTGGAAAATAGGAAATGATAATCTTTTTTTTTCAGAATATAACTAACTAAATTTAGTTCCATTTCTTAGCTCTAAGCAAGAGAATTTTGATGAGAGGATCAACAAGAAAGGGGGAAGGTAGATCACTAGCCTCAGTTGAGGGCAAGGATTCTAAGGTTGACAGAGGAATTTTAGAAGGATTGTTGAAGGTTTGAAGGAGGAAAAAACTAGATATAAACTAAATAAAGTAGGATTAGAGCTAGCTTCCACTAGGTTATTAGTACTAGAGTATTGAGTGGAAAGATTTTTAAGAGAATATTTTCCTATAATGGTAAAAATGAACCAGAAAAGAATTAGCAGGAGGAAGGGAAATAGAGGTATGTTACCAAAATAAGCAATGAAACCAAGGGAGCTAGGTTTAGGAAAATCAGGGTATAAAGGAATTTAAAGAGAGTTGAGATCATTCTTTTCACGTGTGATCCTTGACATATAAATATTGTTCTTTAAGAATTTGTAAGAATTTTGGTAAATGCTTCAAATGTTTTTGATAAATTTATTATACATTATATATATCATAAAATATTAAATTAAACTTTTTTAGATATAGATTTTTAGTAATATAAGAAGATCATTAGTTAATTCAAAAGGCATATTATAAATTCATAATAACCTTATATGTTCTAAAGGCTATTTTATAGATATCCTCCACTAATACCTTTATTTGAAGGTATTCAATCTTTAAATTTATTTTAGAAAAATAACCAATTCCATTAGTTTATATAATAGCTCATCTATTAAAGGAATAAGAAATTTATCTTGTATAGTTTGTCTACATTGTTATTATTATCTTACAATCTTCAAATGTTTTCTTTCTTCCTTGCCAATATAATAAGGAATGGAAAAAGACCTTTACTTTCTTAAATGATCTATTACTTGAGTATTTCTTGAACCAACTCCTCCATAGCTCTCTTTTGAACTCCAATATATTGCTATGGTCTTAAGTTAATAACTTATGTTACCTCCTTCAACACAATATCATAGTCGTGTATTCTTGATGGTGGCAAACCATTTAATTATACAAAGCAACCATGTATTTCTTCAATAATACATCAAGAGTATCTTAAAAATTCTTTAATAACTTTACTTTTGTCAATTCCATCTCTTATAATTTGATATATACATTATGGTAATTTAGAATTTTACATCTGATCACCTTTTGGCAACAAATAAAAGTGATAAAATTTATTAAATCCCTCTATTAACCTAGTTACCTATTTAATAACTACTCCCTTTTGGCCGTTTTGCAACTTAATTACCCTTCTTTTTCACTCAAACTCCATCATACCTTTCCTGTAATTGCATATTACATCTTCCAAAAAAACAAAAAAGGAGCCATGTCACCACCCCTAATAATAATAACTAGTACATCTACCGTAAAAATTCTATCATTTGTCATCCAACATTTTTTACATATTATGTTAGATTCAATTCTTAATTTTTCTCTAACTACGATGTTCACATGTTCAATTTCTTCAACTTGACATTCTTCTCTATTAATATTATTTTGATCAACAAAACTATATATACTCTCTCCATAAATTAGAATACAAAAGATTTTACAATTATACCTACTAATTACCTTTTTTGATAAATATTGAAAAAAGACATACTTGTTATTGTTTTAAAAAAATGGCAAGATATTATTTTTGATCCACCTCTTTTGCTACTTTATCTTCGTCAACTTCATCACTATCTTTTACTATATACATATGCAATTTCCTCTTATGCCTTTATGACCAAGGATAAGTATTCATCACACCAAAAGTATATCCTTTTTCTCCTTTTTTTATAATTCCTTATTTGTATCTCTAGTCATCTTAGCCTCTCCATTTTTTAAAGTTACAGGAGTTTGCAGTTTTGGTAAAAGGCCTTGATAAGGCCTCTAAAATGATTGTGCTTGTTATGGAATCTTTAGAAGACCTTTGTGAATTTCATAACGATGTTGAGACACCTACTCTTGCAACTTAGGAAGGTTATAAGATAATTGCAAGCTTATGGAGTTTCATAACTTACTGGGTATCCACTGAATTTAATTGATCGAAAGTCAATTACATTTATTATTCCAATGGCTAGTGCATAGTTCTCCCTTCTTCACTCGACAAGTCATACTAATTATAAACAATTACAACAAAACATTACCATAAGATCAAAATACTATCATATAATTGACTATACTTAATTCTTAAGCTCTAAAACCTTTTTCACATATCACAACTATATAACTTATTTGTAAAAATGGATGTGGTCGTATAAATGAATTATTTTCTCATTATATTTGAATAATTTCAGTGAATATTTGAACTTCTTTTGTCAAGGCATACCCTCTCACCAGCGATGGGGTAATCAACTGTTTAAGAGCTGAAAAGTTAAGTTTGAAAGTGATATCTTTAATTGCAAGAAGATTTTTCTTTATTGGACAAGATCATCATACTGAGTAAAATAATAATGTTTTGAAAACTAGATCGGATATCGAACTAGTCAAAGAAAAAGTTTAAGGTTTAAAGGTTCAACCGGTATTAAACTATTATAAAATTGGTATATAATAAAAAAGAAGTAAGAATTATAAGAGTAAGTATAAATAAAATATGCATCAACGTCTATTATTATATAATGAACCTATCATAAATCAAATCTGATAATTCAATCTAAAACTGAGTCTAATATAAAACTTAAAATAACAAAAAAATCAAAATTGCATTTCTGAAGGAGATTGTATCTCATAATCATCGAAAGTTCCGAATTCTCCAAAAGACTTATAAACTACACTTTCTTCCAAAGTATTTGCATTAACTTCTTCTACTATATCAAAATAAATTACAGATTAGTAATGTATGAAATTATTCTCAATTTTAAAATTGTAATAATTATACTTTAAACTTAAATATGATCAAAATAAGATATAAATTGACCATCAGTAGATGTTCTTAAGCTCAGGTGATAACTCTTCTTCTGCAATCCAAAAATTAGTATGGTGAATATAATCAATATGTAGAGCCCGGCCTCTACCACCAGCACTCCAAGTATTGTCCTCTTTGGTTGGGTGGAGCCACGGCTCGAACACCCAACCTCAAGGTTTTGTTGTGCTTTAAGCACACGC